>VYZR01072062.1:40474-54659 GCA_013400675.1 Oxylabes madagascariensis | reverse complement strand
GATTCAGTGCTCAAAACCTGAAGAGTTCCCTGAAAAACTTAATTTAAGTGGCGAATACACATGATGTGACAAGCAAAGCCCATATGTTCAAAATCTGGCCAAGGTTAGTTACACAACGCTATTTCCTGCAGCCTGACTAAGAGAAAAATTGAAACNTCACCTGGTAAACTTGCCCTCTCCTGCTTCTTCTTTCACAAAACTGTTCCTTTCCTTCTCCAGGCTTGCTCCAGCCACTCACTCAAACTGCTTGCAACCTTCAATTCCTGTGTGGATGCTTGTTTTACAGTTTTCCCATTTACATGATTTCTTTACCTCACAAAAGTATAAAGAAGGAAGCTGCCTCTTCTCTTTCCTAAAATGCCCCATGCAGGACAAGGCTCTGCTGAACAGGATGTGGCCCACTGTTTGTGGCTATTCTCAATACTCCATGGCTGCTGCTCCTATTCCCTCCCTTGGTGCCCCATCCCATCCTGCCACATCCAGCAGTGCATGGCTGCTGCATCCATCACTCCTCACGCTGTATGCAGAAGGAAACAGCTGTGTTTCTTGCTTCTGGTCTTGCAACAGACTGCATTACGGACTACTGTAATTCTTATCAAATCTCTGAGCAAATACATGCAGATACCAGAAGTTTTATACAAACCCACTCATATTTGGGCAGTGTGTGCTGAAGCAAAAAGAGCAAAGCAATGTTTTTATGTGAATAATCTTTCAGTGTCTGAGAGGTTACAGTGCACAGAACACAGTGATGCACAGAAGACACTTGTACAAAAGCCAGTTGCTCCCCTTAGGGCATTGCTCATCATTTAAGAAGCTTTTAGAGCTCCTGACCACAGAAGCACCAACGCAGTGCCCGCATTATGCCCTCCTACTCTCTCCTTTCCATTTGATTTCTGAGCTGCCAAGTATTTTCTGACTTCTCTCAGGGCTGTTACAAGCACCATTTTACAAAACTTGTGCCACTTTTGAGCAATTCTCTTTCATGTAGTATCACACAGCTAAAAGATATTGCTGGGAAACCTATGCACAGATTAGTATTGGCAGATACCATGCAGGCACCAGCGCAGCTGGAGAGCCGGAAAGAAAAGAGTGTGCCTCAGTAAACAAAATACTATAAAGTAGCTCAAACAAGCTACTGACATATTTCTATTGTGCTGCGATGGTCACATGCTGTTTGAGACCTTCAGCTTGCTAAGTGACCCATAATGAAAGGTCAGACTTACTTAAATAGCTCAACAGCTTCAAAACTGTTGCAATTCCTTTAATTTAAGGGATTGCAGCCATTTTGTGTTGCACCATCACTGCCTCATCTAGACATCTTTATCTTGAGGAGAAAAACCAACAAATTTCCTGCCACAGTGCATTTTTAGTTATATGCCATCTCTGTAGTGCATGGACTCCATAACTGGCATTTGTTTTTTCTTCCAGGGTCCACAGGCCACACACAGAGGTGGCATTGTGCAGTCCCCACTTGGTGAGAAGCACTGTTCAGCTGCAGAACTGGAGAGACTGCAGGGGAAGGTCACCAAGCCTGACAGACATGAGACAAAATGATGAGAGATCCAGTCTCTCTGTAAACAGATGCCAGGGAAATTAAGATGGGGTCAGGGAAGACAAGCAGAAAAATGAGAACTGGTTAATACGGGAAGCAGATGCATCATCCTGAAACTTGCTGCAACTCAAGAACACTGTTCAGCAACAGGCAGAAAAAAGAGGCTACCAGGAGGAAAACAGAGGGTGTATTAAGTAACTCTTCTTATTCCAAATAAAGTTTGTAAGATAAGATATATTCACCCACATCTTTTATAGAAGGAATAATCTCTAAAACAGAGAGGGGAGTAAAAGTCATTGCACCTCTAACTTGAAAGGCTCAAGCACTTACGGTTTCACTCTGTCATGCTGCCCAACCGTGCTGCTGAAGCTGGGTCTGTACAAACTGTGGACCAAGTCACATCAGAGTACATTTTTGCAGCAGTCATCTTACAGTGAAGACGTGAACTTAATGCAACTGCAGGAGTTTAATCAATCTGTGCATTGACCTACATGAGCTAGTAGTTTCAGGATAGCTCAAATCAGAGAGATGAGACTAAATGCTTGTGCTTTAAATCATTAACTGACACACAGGAGGAGAGCATCTTCAGGCAAGGGATCCACAACCTTGGACAAACTTCAAGTGGGGGCAGGAAGTGACACAAAGTGTTAAAAAAGCACAACATTGCAAGCTCTCCCACAAGTTACTAAGTGGAGTTTATCGCTCCCAACAAGCACTCAGCAAGACATTTTATGTGCTAGTCTCAGATTTTGGCATCTCAACAGGATACACGTTAGTCAAATCAGGAACAATTAGTTTTCAACATCTGCAACAATGTCTAATTCCAAGTGCTTTTGGACCTCTTGTCCTCTCTCTTGAGACTCTTGCCAGCATCCGCCTCTTCCTTGCAAATAGCCAGCACTAACTTCCACCCTGACCTTTATTCCAAACACTCACTCATCAAATTACAACATACCCAAAAAATTTAGTTAAAAAAAAAAAGAGCAACCATATTGCATCTACAGCACTAGGTCTCTTCAATTCCTATCAACAATTTTATTGGTGACTGATGTTTTTATCAAAATTTAAAGAACCTCCAGGCAGGAACAAGTGCTTTTACACTTGTGAAGAGCACTGACACCTTCTGCACTGCTTGAGCTACTGCTCATGCTGCAATCACCTGGGTGTGAAACCTACAGGCTCAGACTGATAAACACACACAGCATCAAAATCAGTTCTCACAGCACCTGCACTCCTGCTGCGAACCAACAGTCACACATAAGGCAGAGCAGACATCAGTGATGTAACCCTGTGCTTTGATGAGAATTACAGACCTGTAATGCAACCACACTGCTGGGCAAGGCAATCACTTTCCACCACTCTATCACAGGAGAAAGGAAACTCAGTTTACCAAGGGTCTGTGGTTCCTTGCATACTGCCTGAATGCAGCACTGTGTGAAGAATCCCACCTTTCCATTAGAGCTTTTTCACAGGCATGAACTGTGACGCTGTATGCTCAATGTTCTGGATCTGGACAGGAAAACCACAAGGAGAAAAAGATTGCTTTTGATAGACTTAAGGGTGGAAAGATCACAGTTGTCCATGTTAGAAGTCATGTCAGCACAAAGCCAATGACAACTCCCACATTTCTTGTCACATATCCATATTCCCATTCCTAGTCCACTGTTAGTTTAGCAAAGATTTTCATTTACACAAGATGGACATAAAGTTGTCGTGCTCCCTAAAAAAACTGTTAGTTAGCAAACCCAGAACACAAGCCTTGGACAACAGCTGAAGTGCACATCTGTATTTAAAACTCTCAAACTGTAAACCAAATCTAGCAATACAAGTTCTGCACAGTTTTCTCTATGTGAGATGAAGACACTACTAACATAAGCAGTCTGGGCTCACTGTTTATACAGTGGTCCATATGAAGAAGCTGAGACATCTGAGTTCAAAAAGAACTTAAGATAATACAAGGTAATGGAAAAGACAAAGGTCTCTATTCCTTTAATACAAAAAAAAAAAAAAAAAAAAAAAGCTATGGGATAAAGGGATAAATATTTTTGTCCTAGGCCTTGTCACCTTCTAGGAGACTAGAATGCCCATTTTTTAAAACAAAAGGATTTTGACAATTTTCAGTTGACTGTGAAAACTTTTACTTCTTGTGACTACTTCAAGGAGAACAGCTCTTGACTGCAACTCCTATATTTAGAAGGTCTGTAGCATGGAAGTGAGCACAGAACTCCCACCCACAAGAGGGCACAGACCAGACTTCATAAACGACCACAAAAGCTGTCTACACCTGCTTCTGTGAAAGTTTTCCTCACTGACAATCCAGCTGGTGGTAAAAGGAGGGCTGTTGGCAAAGTGCAGTTTTACCACGATGACACCCAGCCCCTCCTGCTAGTCTCGCCATCGGAGGCCCAGCTGAATTAGCACTCCCAGCACTGGCAGGATCTTGAGAAATACACAAGTGTGCCAGCACCGAGCAGAACTGCTAGCACTGAAAGCTGGGTGAGCCAGTGCACTTGTCCCACTGCGTCCCATGCTCAGGTAAGATTAATGACACTAAATCTTCTCTGGAGCAAGGAATTAGATATGCCTGAACTTGACATGCCAGTGACCTACTTTTCAGACATGCCCAACACCCACATCTCCCTCTGAAGGCAACAAAAGACAAGGATGCTCCACGATTTTGAAACGGTAGCACATGCTTTTAATATTAAGGAAGCTGATGACAACTTAGGATCAGCTGTGCATATTAGGAAAATCCCACTCTAGCTTCACATGAGCATACAATGCTATGGATCACTCAAGACTACATGTTTGGCTATATATGTTGATTCTACGTGTTTGCTGGCAGGGAAAGAGCACAGATGAAAGCTAGTAACTCCTTAGAGTCATCCTGCATTAGATTTATACATTCCTGGATATCAAATTTTTCCACTACTTTACCTCTCACCTGTCTCGACAGGTGCATCCTTTTCCTTAGAAGAAAACCACAAAATATCTCATCCCTCCAATGCATATCAGCTGTACTGTAGATAGAGGCTCAGTCTATTTTGCCCAGATAATCAGAAAACCCACTAAGATTAGGACACAATGAACATCACTCAATGATCACGAGGGACCAGGATTCAGAAGAGAAAATCTGTGTGCATCATCTGTACAAATGATACACACTAAAAAGGAACTCCAACCTTGTTGGGTATACAAAGTTTTGAGGATCTAGGTAAATACGTAAACCCACTTTTCTCTCCCCCCTCCCCCAGATTCCTTCTTTCCTCCCCCCTTTGTTTTTCTTTATGAGGAATAACCACACTCTCTGTTATTACATAGTTTTCATTTTATTTCTTAAAATATATGCATGTATGTGCTACAAACATGCAGGGCTATATAACCCATGACTATGTCTGCAAGCTATAGCTAAAACCACTTCTGTGTCTTTTAAAACCAGATAACAAAACTGGTGCCATACAAAAATGAGACCAGAGACCAAGCTAGCTCCTGTTTTTAAAGATTTAGGTGTATAGGGCCACATCATGCAGCAAAGGAAACCTTTAAAGTGGCACCTAGCTGTTGCATATGCAAAGACTACCAGCAACTTCAATAATGATGTGGTCAGCCATTAACAAGCAAAACAATTTCTCCTTCGCCTACAGAAAGTGTCCCAGCCTGAAGCAAGTCCTGGAGATGACAAGTCATTCCAGCTGAAGTTCTCTGCAGAGGTTTCAGAGCATTTTCCTCTTCTGAGTAGTGCATATCACAGGCTGGGAAATGTGGACAAAACTCACTTATTTGGTTAACAAGTAAACGGATAGATAACATCTCCATAACCATCCTTAACAAATTCCAGGAAGCTCTAAAAGCTCTCCACATTCCAAGGCCATTAAACAACCATGTCAACACTGACAGGAGAAGGCAGGTCCAAACAGGAAAAGGTGCCAAAAGGATCTGCACAAGTCTAATCATAATACATAGGTATTGAAAGTCTGTCAAATTATGCTTTCACCTCAGGTAGCCTAAAACCTGCAAGTTAGACTACCAACCTGCAATTCCTTCAGTTTTAAACTCTTAACCTTTTAATTACAATAAAAATGCTAATGCAAGCAGAAAATGAAAGAAAGACCAATCAACCAACATCTTCATGCCTAAAGAAATAAAAGGCAGGATCATAGCTTGTAGCATGTCAAGGATGCTGCAAACAAACCCTGCAAGCAGGCACATTACCTGTGTAATTCCTTTAAACAGAAAATAGCCTGGGAACCTCCTCACTTGCCAAGCATGAAACTCCTGGCTTCTTCTTCACTGCTTGTGTCTTGAAGCTGATATTTCAGTTACTAGCGAAAATAAAGCTGTCTCATCAATCTGTTTCCCTACACAGAAATATCAACCTGGAGCATCCACCTGTTATCAACAACTAAAGCTACTTGTTTTTTCTAAGGTGAGGGAAGATGCAGAGATTGAGAGACATCTATACGAGAGGAAATAAATTTCAGGAATACCTTCTTACAGGTAAGAAGAATTGGCTAAGCAAGCCTAACAAGCTACAATGAACCAAAACAAGCTCAAGCTTTACTCAACGTCACTTTAAATACATTAAAAAATGTGAAGACAATAAAATTGTGAGCACATTACAATGTAAAACTCTACCAGAAGTTCTTTGACAGTATACTTGTTTTAAGTAGCTCAGCTCGTTTTGCTACCAGGAATATGAGCGTTCACTGGGAGACCTCAGCTTAAGTGAACTTAAATGATCTTAAATTTGCACATATTTGACAGCTGAAAACTAAGTCACAGTGAGGACAAAGATGAAAGAAAATACTGTCAGTTTTTCAGAAAGATTGCAGAGACATAAAAGCAGACACTCGACAGAACAACAGGCATCCAAGAGACAGTCCATCCAAATACCCGTGAATATCAAAATGTATTGACATGCTGGTCAACAACATATGTCTCTCAATCTTAAGACAGAGGCTACACAATACACCTGAGCCGCACAGAAACCTTGTTTGAAATAACTGTTTATGGACACTGCAAGAAAAATAAGCAATTATTTTGAAATAAAATATTTTCAAGATAGAATTTTGAAGCTCCAGCTGCAGGGCTGAATGAAGTTTGAGCTCTTCCAGAAGAGACAGAGTTGCCTCTGGGCAGCCTCAGTCCCTGCGAAGAAGCCCTGTTAAAGGGCCCGAAAGCATTCTCTTCCTTGGCAGCTTTTCAACACGGGATTTAACTCCAAGATCTTATCACTGATACATGACATTTTTAAACAATTACCAAGAAACCTTTGGAGAGGGGAAACGGGAACCAAAACTACTGTTTTAGCCTTAGGCAAGGTCAAAGATCTCCACGGACTCCCCGGCAATCCTCGTGATGAAGGGGATCTCAAATCCCATTTTACCCACGTTAAGAAAAGTCACTCAAGTTCTCCAAGTTTCAGCGGCGCCCCAGCCCGGTCACTGTCCTGATCCACACAGCGGTGGAGAAGGAGGAGGAGCAGTGGGACGCTACGCTGGAGACCCCTGCTCCGGGCTCCTTCCCCTCCAGGACGTGATGTATCTGCCTAAAGCAATGTCCCTGTGCTGGACCACCGCCACCCTGACGCTTGCCCGGGCTCCGGGTGGTGGAGTCTACAGTCGCACAGGGATGCTGGCGGTCTGCCTTCACCACCCCTCGCCGGCGGGACCCACCAGCTCCGGCCGGTGATGCCGGCGATGGGGGACCAGCAGCCAGGACCCCGCGCCGCGGGCCCAGCACTGCCCCCATCACCGGCAGCAGCGGCGGGAGGTGGCAGACCACCGCCGCGGCTCCGCTGAACACCCGCTCCCCGGTACCTGTCTTCGGAGACGCTGATGACCCCGTCCTCCTTGGGCACTATCGCTGCCATGTTCACCACCTCCTGCGAGCCCTCCACTTTGTTGAGCAGGAGGGGCTTGCGAGTCAGCGCCTTGGGCTGGGGCTCCGCCGCCATGGGGCCGGCGGGCACCGCCGCCGCCGGAGGAGGCTATGGCCGGGGGAGGGAGCGAGGGAGGGAGGCGGCCCGCACCGCCGAGGCGGAGGAGGGACTTGCTGGACCGGGCGCTTCCCGGGAAGCAGGAACAGCGCGGCGGCACCGCCCCCGGGCGGGCAGGGCCGGGCGGGGCGCGGCGCTCTGAGGGGCGGGAAATGGCGGCCGCCCGCCGCCATCTCGCACAGCGGGGCTGCGGAGCCTCTGCGCTCCGGCAGAGGGGTGAGCGCACCTCTCCCGCCGGGGCCGCCCTCCCAGCGCCGCGGGCTCGCCCCAGGGACAGCCCGAGGAGCCTGTCCCTCTCTGACCCGTGCCCCGTGAGGGACTGTCGGCTCCCTGCGGTCCGTCCCACACTGCTGTGGCCGCCGGGTGAAAAAAAATACCCAACGCGAGTAAAGATTAAACAGAATGTTGCTGCGGAAGTAGCTGCATCTCTCTGTTTACATTTTCCCGACTTAGTTTTTCCTGGGACTGAAGGCAAACATGGGATTGGTGCTGCTGCATTAGACAGGGACGCTGGCAGGCAGGGCTGCACCGCGGCGCCAGCAGAAATTCTCTTTCAGAAAGCTTATTCCTAAGGGAAACGCAGCAGACTCCCAGCAGCTCGTTTTCATCAAGCGGCTTCTTTGCACTCGCTTTTCCTGACACGTTCATCGAGCTCCAAGAAAGTCAGATCACTTTGCCCAAAGCTCCTTGCTGAAACCAGTGAAAAGGCAACTTCCTCCCGAGGCATATGCCAAACTTTCATAATCTCTCTCGAAAGATTCTGGAAAATCATGCTCAGTGTCTGAACAGCTATTTTACATTGCAGAAGTTGTCAGCAGATTGGAAAGCGCTATTTCAGCTGCAACTTTAAATTTACCCACACTAAGCTCAAAGAGCAGCAGTTCTCGTGGGAAAAGAAAAGAAAAGAAAAGAAAAGAAAAGAAGTCAGTTATAAAAAAACCCAGGATCAGGAGATCAAATTTTTCTCCAGGAGTAGAAAACAGCAGTGTCTGCAATAGAACAAATCCTGATTGCCCACTCACACTTCTGTTGCCAATGTAGTAGACAGAGGCAACAGAAGAAAGATAAAGTCAATTCCTTGTGACAGAAATTAAATTTCACCGTGTTTAGTAATCTCTGTTCTGCTAAACAGTTTTAGTTGCTGCAGGAGCACAGCAAGACATTAAGACATTTAAGCTTTCTCAACTAAACATGACAGGTCCACAAGTGTACTGTAGAGGGAAAGGTCTGGTCAGCAACAGCTGGATTACAGGAAATGAATCTGCAGTCTCGCTATTTCCCTGAGGATGTGTGATTGGACTAGATAATGTGTCTTCCTCATAATTCTTAAAAGGGAGCTACTATTGAAGAGTCAAAGACCCACCTTCTTACTGCTATGGATGATCCTGCAGTCCTAGGCTAGACCTACAGATAGAAATGTTTGTCTCACTACTTGGTGAGGTGTGAGGTATTCTTTGAAGATTGATATACTTGTTAGTTTTCAGAATGTAGTTTGCTCTAAAGATCAGGCATTGTGGATCACTGACGGATAAACAGGGGCTGAGTATTTGCTGTAGACAGCAGGCTGCGGGCTCTTGGGAGACCCAGAATACATTTTCCAAAAAGGCTTTTAAGGAAGAAAGTAGTTGAGAAAATGAGTGTCTTGATAGGCAAAGGTGTGGGTCACAGGACTGGCAGGTGGTCCTACATATCTCCCAAATCAGCTGGATTACCCTCAGTTGCCTACTGAAACATCACTCTTCCCTATTAATCTTGCCTCTCTTATATCCTTAAACAGTTCCAGGTCCAACTACTCCTTCAAGTTTTAAGACACTGTTTGGAGGAAAACACTGAAAGGCAGGCATACATTTTGGACTGAAGTGAAATAATAATATTATAAAATCAAATATATTCTCTGTATAAATGGTTGGTCTTTGGAAATAGGTTATCCTTTGAGGAGAAAGCAAGGAGAAAAAAAAAAAAAAAAAAGACAACACAATGAAAGAGAGATTGCAGAATTCCAGCGGCTATTCAAGATAAAATTATTGAGGGCATTTTTTTAAAGCTTATCTGTAATGGTGATTTTTCTCTGCAAGACCAGGAAAGTTCCTGAATAATAGAAAAGTGTCCTGAGGTCTAGTACATCATTTTACCAGGTGTGCAAACTTGGGGACAGTGCTCTACTCCCCCTGATGAGACGGGGAAATAGGGTTGGGAAATTATGGCACACAAAAGCAATTTTGCTACGACTGATGGAAGAAAAAGTAATGTATGGAAACCTGGGGAGAGGAATAAGGGAGACAGAGAGGAAATAGAAAGATTTCAAAGTGAGAACCTGGAGCTTCCTCTTGCATTCTCCCGACAGGTTTAAAGAGTACTGTGATGGTGGAAAAGGCATGGAAATTACCAACAAGACCTGAGTGTTCTCCCAGGTCTACCGCTGTCACACAAAACAATCAAAAACTTTTTAAAAACAATTTTACTATAATGACAGAAAGTTGGTAATCATGTCTTGTGTGACAGTTCAGACAAAGTTAGAATTGCTGTAGACATCAAGTTTAGTGAGAACTTACAGAAGCAAAACTAGGGTACTTTAGAAAAGTGTTTCTCCATATAACTGAAAAGAAAAACCAAGCAAATAAATCTCATAAATACTTCCTAGAATATCTTTTTTTTTTTCATTTTCTGTCATGGCTTTCAGGTCAGATTGCATGGATTAAAAATATTGCTAGGACTGAAAGCACGACAACTTAGTATCTGAATCTGAAGTCAAGAAAAGCAAGCTTATTCAGTTATTTTTCTGCATTAAAAAACTGTTGTAGGATTAAGAATTATAAGATGCTCCTCTGGTATTTGCTTTTTGCAGGAAATTGCAAAAATTACATGATGACATCATTTAAAGGTTCTATTTCTTGTCTAGTAGGCATGCTTGGATTATGTGAACTTTCTTGAAAGAATGTATTCACCAGTAAGACAGAATGAAAATCAAGCTGAAAAATGCAGCTTACTTTATATCAAATTAATATTACCTCATCTTTGGTTCTTAGTGTCATTTCTCTTACTCTGTGTTCTGGCATGACACTACGATAAATGAAACATCCATCCCTCTGTTAGTTTTGGCCTTTCTATTCTTGAGGCAGGCTGACTGTCCCCCTTTTGATTGGGGTAGAGCAGAATTTGGCTCCCTGCCTCTAAGCAGCAGTGGCTCATGTTATTCCTGTGCAGGGTGAGGACAGAAGACCCCCGGGGAACAGCTGTGCTGGTTCGGAGTGATGCCTTCACACACAATGGAGCTTCTTTCCATGCCCTCGTACTGCACCAGAGTCTTGAAGGACGTTCTCCAATTCCTTATCTGCAGTCTTGTTTGGAGATCAGGAGTTGAAGCAAACCGAGTTCTCCATCTTCTCTGGCAATTTGCTTTAAAAGCTGCTCTCTGGCTCCATCTTCTGTTTGGTTGGTTGGGTTTGGGGTTGGTTTTTATGCCTATTTATTCTGACATACAAGGGTGAGATTCTTCTAAGTTTTACATACTACAGTTGTTTTAAAAAGTAGGTAATCACATCTTGTGTGACAGTTTAGACAAGGAGAGAGAACCCTGACCTCCAGAAGGAAAGAGTGGCTCAGAGAGGAGGGAGCTGAAGTTCCCAGCTCTGCTGTCAGCTCTCTGTTTACAAATTCTCCTGTTCTGCAAAGTTGTTATTCCTGTTACAAGACGAGACGAGATCCTTTGAACAAAAAGCACAGCAACATGTTCTGTTTTGGTGTAATTGTACTTTTCTGCATAGTTATGAGTATTACATGATCTGGCAATGCAAGTGACATCTCTCATATATTTCAGCTAAAACTGTCAAGCACTGGGGCCACTGAGTAGGCATAGGACAATTTAATAAACAGATTGGTCTTTCTGTGGATGCTATGAAAAACAGCCCTTTTACAATGTGCTCAACAATAATAAGAGTAATAGTAAAAGTCACGAAAAGAGGCCTCTGATAAAGAAAAACTGGTTTATGGTGATTAATTTTTGGGCCCAAATTATTCGTGCCCTTTTGAGCCACTAAGTAATCTGATTACTGTTGCTGTCACCCTGCAAGAAGGGAACAAGTGTGGGAGCAAAACTGCATTTTGACTGATTCAATGCTTACATTTAAAATTGCTCTGTTGACAGCAAGCCAGATTTTGGCTTCTGAGGCCTCTTCCTTAATAATCCATGCAAAATCAAAGAACTTACATACACAAAAGATAACCACATAGAAAGGTAAAAACCACTTGACAACAAGTACAGTTGCCTCTCAATAGTCACTGAATACAGTATTTTACTCTTTCATGCTTTTCTTCTCTGCTCATTTGTAAACTAAATGTTTCCCAGCTTTACAATATATGAGATTTACAATTTCTTCTATACCTGCACTTCCATGCAACTGCAAAAATGCATGCTTAAAATTCTCTCTTTCTCCTATTTTGTCATCAGTGACAGCCTTCATAAAATAGTTACTGAAAAGTGTTTTTAATTTCAGATGCTACATCATTCTTGGAAGACTGTGGGAAACAAATATAGGTGAGCTCTTTATATAGGAAGGCAAACTTCATGAAGTACCAAAGTGTTCTGTGGAAAATTTGCTTGTCCATCTTGCTTAAAAATATGAAACTTGTTACAAAAAAGCACCCTCAAATTTAATCAGTGCTCCTTATTTTGCTCCAGGTATTTATCAGTCTCACAATTAATAGTGTACCACCTATCATGTTTCTATTAATAAGCCCTACATGCTCATTGTGACAGTTTTTTTTTTTTATTTTATTAGTTTCGATTTATGTGGCCATTGAGAAAATGAGAATCTATGAGAAACAAATCTGCTCTGGGTCAAAGTTGTGGAGAGAAAGATTAGGATTAAAAAATAAACATGGCAGTACCACTGTGTAGCACCCTCTTGAGAAAATACATACTCATTTTTAGCTGCCATGCAAGTGCTGTTGCCTTTGTAACTGACTGTGAACATGTGAGAACAAAAAAAGTGATGCTGTGTCAGTGTGTGGGCTGCAACTGAGAACTCCTGGCTCATACATTTTGCCCCATAAGCAGTTCTGGCATTGTATGCAGTCTTATTGCTATTTCCTTTGTCCTCATTGATCCTGCTATAGTATTACTCACATTTTGGGCTCCCAACTTTCTGTAAAAAAAACTCTGTAATTTAATTCTTTGTCTTTTTGGTAGAACTTTCTGACCACTAATTCTTCTAAGCTCATTATTTTCATATTTTTCTAGGCCTCAGGACTTAAGATATTTTTTTTTTCTTCCCTAAATCTTCCCTCTGTGATATTGAAAAATCATAAAGTATGATCAGCAAACACAATTTTGTATCTGGAAAATGCATTAAAATCACCTATGTAACCTGCACGAAAGGTAAATAAATTTGTCTTACATAATGCATGAACTCTATGAAAGTTTTGAAGTATTTCCTTTTCTTTCATTTAAAGTGTGCAATTAAGAACATATCCAGGGAATATCAAGGAACAACTTATTACAGTAACTTTTGTATATTTGGCTTTTTTTTTTTTTCCCCTCACTTTTATTACACATGGGTCTACGGTAGATGCTGTAAGATTGACAAAATGCTTTCAACCATCTGAAACCTCACAAAGTTCAACAAAGCCAAGTGCAAGGTCCTGCACCCAGATCAGTGTATTACCAATACAAGCCNTTGTTCATTCTGGAGAAGAGAAGGGGCCAGGGAAACATTATTACAGTCTTTCAATATTTAAAGGGAGCAGACTGAGAGACTTTACCAAGGCTTGTGGTGGCAGGACAAGTGGCAAGGGTTTTAAAACGAAGGTAGGTTTGGATTAGGCATAAGAAGAAACTTTTTGCAAGGAAGGTGGTGAGACACTAACATGTTGTTCAGAGAAGTTGGGGATGATCTATCCCTGGGAGTGTTCAAAGTCAGGTTGGATGGGGCTCTGAGCACCTGGTGTAGTGGAAGGTGTCCCTGCCCATGGCAGGGGGCTTGGAACTCAGTGATCTTTAAGGTCCCTTTAAACCCAAACCATTCTGTGATTCTGAGTGTACAAAGAGAAAAACATGAAAACTACTATTAAAATATAAAGTACTATTAAAAATATAAAAATGTTTATTGCTTGTTAATATTGAAAGTGCCTTTGAAGAAGGAATGAAGGAATAATTAAAAATTACAAAAAGTCTGATACAAATTATGGCCAAAAGATCTTAGCAATGCTACTGCTAACAAAGCTCTGGCATCATTTTAATATATACTTTCTATTGAAAAGTTTTTGGAACTGGGCAGTTTTCTTGCAGTCAAGCCATTTTTACCCCTTACTGCAATTACATGGAAAGCCCCATATTGTACAAACGAAGCATCTGAGTCCTTAAAAAATAGGTGGAACCCTTGCTAAGCTGCCAGTTTTGTCAACTCAAACCTGTGACAAAAGAGTGCTTTAAAAGCTTGTGGTTCCTAAAGCAGGGCAGCTGAACTCATCCCTCCTGTAGAAAATGATTTCTGCAAAGAAATCCGAAGAAGCAGCTTGAGAGCAAAATTACAAGAGTTTCAGTGTATACAGGGACTTATGACACACTGCTGCAGGGCCATTTGGAGTTAAAAAAGAACCCCAGATAGTCTAATCAAACTTTTGCATGTCTTATTCTG
>VYZR01072062.1:15820-26510 GCA_013400675.1 Oxylabes madagascariensis | reverse complement strand
GGCTGCGCCTGCGCGCCCCCGCCGCCCGCGCACCCTCGCCGATTTGAATATGCTAATGAGCGGTTACCGAGGCCCTATGGGGGCGCCAGGAGGCAGTCACGTGGGACGGGGACGTGTCCTTGAGGGGCGGGGCCGACCTACCCAGGCTGCCTTAAAAGCGGGCGGCGAGCGAGGAAGCGCCTCAGTCAGAGCGAGAAAGTGCCGGGGTGGCGGGGCTGCGGCTGCTCCGCCTGAAACTTCTGAGTAACATCAACAGGGGGAGGGGAGGGCGGGCGGCGGTGGAGGAGGAAGGTGGTGGTGGGGGGAAGGTTAGCCAGCAGCGCAGCCCTATCCGCCTCTCCCTCATAAACCAGCCTGTGTTGGGCTGAGCAGGCCCCTCACACAAAGGAGGGCAGGGCAGGCAGGGCTGCCCCCCCTTCCCCCCCGCCTCGGCAGAGGGGCAGCGGGGAGGCGCCCTTCCCCGTGCACAGCACTCACAGCCACTTACTCCTCTCCCGTCCCCCGTCTTCTCTCTCTCTCCCCCCCTTCCCCTCACCTACCCCCACGGTTCTCCCCTCAGCCCCCGCCCGCTCTCCATGTAGCCGTCCGGCCGCCGGCCCCTCCGCACTATGCCCATCTTACTCTTCCTGNGCGCGGGCGGGAGAGAGCGAGAGAGTGCGTGTGTGTGCGGGGAGGGAGGGAGGGGAGGGCCGGGCCGAGCCGGGGGGCTCCGGCGGCGGCGCCGCCTCCCGGCTCACCCTCTGCTTTGTCCCCCGCGCCGCAGCTCCGAGCCCGGGACCCGGCCAGCAGGGGAGACAGGTACATGCTGGTCACTTTCGAGGAGCCTCCCTACGCTATCAAGGTAACCCCCGCTCACCCCCCCTCCTCCCCGGCCTCCTTCCGGCCCGTCCGCCCCCCGCCCGCCTCGGCCCGGCTGCCGGCGGTCCGGGGAGCGCGGCACACACGGGCTCCGGCGGCGGCGCTGGCGCTGACATCAACATGGCCGACGCTTTTCCCCTGTGCGGTGTGTGCGAGCAGCAATGAACTGTGGGGGATATTTATTCAAGTTGGGAGAAGTGACAGCAACTCCAAGGAGAGTTCGGCTTGGAAGGGGCGAGCCGGGGGAAGGACCGACTTCAGCCCGGAGAGTCCCGGACTCGGAAGGGGACGGCACTTCCCTGGCCCCGCCGCGGCGGGGGCGGGGGACGCACCGCGCGGGGGAAGGGGGCGGTGGGTCCACATGACACAGGACGGTGAACCTGTTGGAGGTCGCTTCGCAGCGCAGTTGGCTTCCATCTGGGCAGGGCTCCGGGAGGGTGATGGAAATAGCTTTAAGGTTTGGGCACCGGTGTCCTCCAATAAATTTGTCCCGTGGAACGATTCAAAAATGCTCGTTTGGGAAATGAGGAGTTCTAAGGATTAAGAGAATTCCATTATTTCAGGCTTTTTGGGGCAACATCAAATACTACGGACTTCTGTGGTGTTTTTTTAGCATTTGTAGTGAGCTGCATGCAGCAGGGAAGGCTCTTTGTAGCCTAACAGGAAAGCAAAACTCGTATCTGTAGATTCTTCTCACATTTCTCTTTGCAGGCTGGCTGGAAGGAAAACCATGCAACGTTTATGAATGAGCTGAAAAACCTTCAAGCTGAAGGACTTACAACTCTTGGCCAGTCCCTAAGGACAGCTTTTGATTTATTAAACTTAAATAGATTAGTAACTGGCATAGACAACTATGGGCAGGTAGGTTGACTCTTACTAGGTGGAAAAATCATAAAACACAAACTTCGCAGAGACAGCAATTAGCTGGTTGTCCAAAGTGGCATTTTTATGGAATATTCGATATGGGGGCTTCTTCAAAATTAAGCAGAGCTCAGCTAGCTTGAAGAAATACAGTCAGTGAGTATAGTTTAAGACCCAACTTATTTTTTTTTGTTCTTTAATTTCAGTTATTTCTTGGTTTTTTAAGCTGTGATGTAGCCTCCAAGTTGAAATTTTTTTTTTGTCAAGTCTATGTTCAGTGCCTTAGCTGGTGAGCCAGATAGGGCTATGAAAACTTTGCTTTCTCTATACAGTGCTGAACAGTTTGGGAGATGAGCCATTTTTCTAACAACACTTCATGTCCAAAAGTACTGGAAGGAGCACAACTTTTTCAAAACACTTCCTTTTCAGTGAGTTTGCCACAACATTTCTCTGCATACATGTATACTTATAAACCTGCCTGTTGTATCAGAGCCTTGAGAAGCTGTGCTTTTTTAATCTCTCTATTGCAACTATCCCTTTAAAACAGGAGTTTTTTGATGTTGGCCGGCATTCTCATGCTCATTAGTATGAGCTGCTAAAATACAGACGTAGGTTAAATGTGTGCAGTAGGACTCATACAGAGTTCTTTCTGGTGCTGGATCAAAGCCTGGATTTGTTTCATTTGAAGGATGCTACTAGTGTTGGGCAGAGTATATCATGTACTTTTTATGTGGGGCGTACTAACTTGACTCTCCCCCTTTTGTTATTCTCATGTAATTCTGTGTCCACTATCTGAGGATTAGTACTTAGTACTGTTCTTGGTATTTAACATGGGAATGTGGTTGTGAACATAAGTCCCCCTTCTTCCCCCTCTCTTTCCAGTCTAAGCAGAGTTTGTGATAAGATGTTATGTTTGTGAAGGAAATTTGTCATGCTGCACTGTATGGCTTCCCCGTGAGGTGATCAAGTGAGCCTAAACACTTTTAAAATGCTTGTTTAGTGACAAAACTTTTAAAAAGTTCTAGTTCCACACATGAGGTTTTTTCCTATGGCCATCTGCTGTCCTCATACATCTCTGTGTAATTTTCCCGTTTTTCTGGTGTTCTTGTTTAGTTACAGGAGCTATATGAATCCTTCTTGAACACTTAATCCCTGTAGGCCCATACACAAAATATTTGCTCTTTTCCAGTGCTACTGATAATTATTCTAATTAAACCCACATCAAATAATTTGCTCTTAAGTGAACCAACTGTGCGCAACTACTCAAGTGGGCAGTTGAGTTGTCATGACTGTTTTGACTCACCAGTTGTGTTCATTACTGCAGTAGCTGCTCTTCTGCCTGTGAAGCAACGGCTTTTTCTTTGTCTGATCTGTTCTGGTTGCAAGTTTCTCTGGGCTTGAACCCACCCTCACTTATGCACTCTTTTGCTCCATTCCACATGTGGAGCTGGCTGTTGAGGAGGTATTCATATGTGCAGTCAGGTGACTAAATAGAAATTTTAACTCTTCAGTGTCTGCAAAAACAGATGAACATATTGCAAGATCACAGGCTGCTGAAGTCAAAGGTTCCCATTTAGGTTGTTCTGATCAAATCGGCAATTTTTTAAAAAAATCAAGTTCTACAACACTTAACTGATCATTCAGTGTTTGCAGGAGGAGATCTAGGGCAGCTAATTGTCCTCAACTTCACATTAGCCTTTAAAACTGTGTCTTGATGGCCTGTCATCTTTCTGTTATTCTTGTCTACCACCTAAAATTTAGTCCATACAAATGGGTGTTTAACTGTACATGGTATGAGAAACTTAGGAATCCAGGAAAATAAAAGCGGTCAGGATGCTCAGTTGCATTTGAAATAGTTTTCACTCAGAACATAAATTGCTGATTAACTTTTTCTCTAAAGCAGCTACAAATATTAAGACTATAAAACAGTAGTTACCTGAAGTTTAGCAGGCAGATATTTGATGACAGTCAGAGTAAGAGAAGATAATTTTACAAAAAAAAAGGAAACATATAGACCATCTTAGGTGTGGTATTATGTGATTTAATAAAATCCAAACTTCTGTTAATCTGCTGCAGGAAATTTCTCTGGCTAAAAATCTTTTGACTGTCATGCTTGTATTTTGGGGTATTGACACACTTCGAAGATACATGCCAAGATCCACTTATTACACAAAAATGAATTGTAAAACAGACTTCTCTTACACATGCAAATGACAGGACATGATGCAAGCCTGATGGGATTGTGTGGTTATGTCTCCACCAATGTGATGTCTTGTACCCCTGCTGAGTGTGAACTGTTCATTTAAATGGCAGAGTGACTCACTAATTTCTTTCAAAGTTGACCAGAGTTCTCCATCAGCTGATGCTCTGAAAAAGAATGATGGCTGAACGGTCATTCTGCAGTTGGGGAAAATCTGCTTCATATTTTCTTGCATCTTCAATGTTTGGATTTTTATTATGAGTGTTTATGATACTGCTCTTTAAGCAAATAAGTACTGGCTTAGTTACTCATAAAGATTGAGTTACCCTGTGATCAGCTGATCACAGGATCTCACATTTAGAATCTTAAAGGACACTGTCAACACACTTAGATTGTCAAGAGCCTGGAAGATTTTTCTCATAAGCTATTTCTGATGTAAATGCTGTGGTATGACTTTATAAATGTTTTTCTTACTGAGGGATTGCTAGATCCAATTGTTTTGGGGGCTTTTGTCAAAAAAAACTGGTTTTGGAAAGTACACATTTTAAGGTGGCTGTTCCTTTAACTTCTGCAGCACTTTCAGATTGATAATTTCAGTATTATTCTGCTTGGATCCAATAATAGTTTTTTTCCTCCTTAGGATGCTTTGTGATGATTCTGATGGCAGAAGAATAAACCTTCAAATAGGGTGTCAGCTTTTAGCGTTCACTAAAAATAGCGATCATTTTCACCTTCTGCATTTTTATGGAGAGCTTAGGAAAAAATACAGCATTTGGATGTCTCCAGGAAGAAATCAGTTTAAACATCAGTAAGGGTTTACTGTCACATCACACAAAATGTTGTACTTCATTAGCCCAGTTTACACTTAGGTAATTGACTTCTTATTTTCTCCAGTTCAGCTTTTCCATTATTTCAGGTAGTCTGAAATACCAAGCCTTTTACTGGCAGGTTTTTTGTCCTCTTGAAATACACGTCTAGGTCTTGTAACTGTGGCTTGTTCAGCAGGATGTGAATAGTCACAATTTCATCAAAGAGTTTTGAGTGTAGCAAATGTGCAGCTTGTTATAGTTGATAGAAGGGTTAAATATTGATACATGTTTCTGTGGAAACAGAACATTCCAAATGTAGCTGCTGTTACAATAGAGTGAAAATGGTTGAAATGAACCATCAGCTTCAGTTACTTGCAGTTTGTAGTGAGGTTTCTAACACTAAGCACTGAATCTGAGGTAGGTATCGTATGTATCAATGGAGTTTCCGTACTCACATGCAAAGGACCAACATAGCCCTACCAAAACTGGAATCTGAGGGATGTTTGAAATTGCCAAAACTGATTTATTGATGCCCTATGTGCTTCATGTTGCCTGCATTTTGTGAAATGATGAAAATATCTTACTGTTTTTTCAGCAGTATTGCATAGAATAAGGTTGGAGAGGATAGAATACACTTAGCTGAGTGAATTTCAAAGTGACTGAATTGATATTTTGAAGTATTTTTACAAATTTTTTCAGGGTGAAATTGCTTTAACACTGCATATAGAAAGCGCTTTTCAAAAATATAAGCTTTTAATGAGTTTTTTAAATCTCACTAGAGCATCTTGCACATTTTTCAACAGCATTACTGCTGCTATGAGTTTCACTTTTAAATGAATCTAATGTAACAAAAGCACTTGCTAATGTTGTTGCTCTGAAACAGAAAAGTCAACTATAATATGTCTAATACAAGTGGATTTAGAATAGGTAATTTTCATTCACAATGATGAATAAGATGCTGCCTGGATTTAGATTAGCAGAAGAAACACTCCTTGGGTGACCTGCCAGGCTGTGTACAGTCTTGGTGAAAGCCTTTTAGTCTGTAGTGTGTTTCACACATGAACAGAAGCATAACTAAGATTTTTTGAGGAAAAACTAAAATCCAAATGGAATTCAACTGATAAAGAATATGTTGGAAACTTAGAATTATGCTCAGAGCTGGAATGACCTATTTCTGACCTGGAAGTTGGAAGGTATCCTGCATATGATGGCCTTGTTTTTAAATAACTTAAGTTGTCTTCCAAGTGTTTTGGTCATGCCATGTATGGCCATCAAACCACACAATCTTAGATTGACTGCCACTTTGTAGTTCTCTCTGAATATATGTTAAGACCCATTTATAGCTACAGTAGCAGAATTGCTGATGTGTTCCCACAGTTAAACTTGGCATTGGTCTATAGAGTTCAGGGTGCTTTGCCATAATGGCTTCAATACTGTAGCATTCCTACTACAGGTAAACAGTGTACCTAGGAGATAATGTCTAATCATACTTGAAGGCACAAGACAGCTTTAAGTCACACATTCTAGACTGCTTGCTTATTTGCTTTTCTAGGATCTCCTGAGCTTATAAAACCACAACAATCACATGTGAAAGAAATACTGTTCCCAGCATGGACTACATTATGCTTTTGCAGTGATATGTTCTGTTTTCTTTAAATTGTTGAGCAGGTTTATTTTCCCAAGAGGCATTTGAGGGTTGTGGCTGGATTTTGTTGCTCTCAAAAGTCAAAATCCTTTGAAGTATGGCTTTTGTCTTGGTATTTTGGGATCATAACACACTGCACTGAAATGGCCTGTGCTGCATGTGCCTCCAAATTTGGAACCAAAGTTTGGGTTTAGCATTTCCTGCTTTGTCATGCTGGCACAGTTGTGCATGCATTTTGCTTCTCATGTTGGTAGAGGCAGAGATTTGCACTTTTAGAACAGCTCTTCTGGTCTCTTTTCTTTGTCCCCCTTCCTCAAGAAAACCAAATGGGAAAATTTCAGACAATAGTGAACAACACCACAAGTGTAAGTGTAATAATGGCAGAAATATGAGAGGCTTTCTCACAGTCTCCTGTTTTCTGTGGAATAGCAATGGATTTAACATGAACCTATGTGCCTGCTAATGTCAAAAATCTGTATGTGAAGTGCTGGTAAAAATCAATCATTCTCATCTGCTGTGATGAAATTAAGCATATTGGTTTGAACCTAAACCTTTTAGGCCATAACCTTTAAACACGCCATCTTTGAAATTTTTAGTTAGTTTTGTTTTAGAATACCTTCTAGTGAGAGCTACAGCAGGCACTCTTAAAGTGTTTTCTCACATTGTGAGGTGGAACTGCTTGCGCTTCGTTTGCTGTCCCAGCACAACAAAGTTCAGCAAAAGTCTTAAATGTTTTTAAAATCACTTGTCTAGTTCCAATTCAGTATGTTTTTAAAGAATTTGAAGAAACCTTACATGAAGTACTTTATTTTTTCCAATGAAAACAATCTCATCAATCTGTTCCAGCAGCAGAAATAAGATACTTCAAAAGAATTTGATTTGGAAAGGGCAGTGCTGTAACGTGTTCATTCCTAAATTATCTTCATACACTGTGCATTTTGTCCAGATACATCAAACAAATACAGAATATGTCATTGGACTCGTGAGTGTTTCCTGATGCTCAGTATACAGAATGAGTGAAAAGTGGCCTCTGTCTTGCAACAGTTCTGCCCTCCTAGTTTTGAATCCCAGAATGCCAACTTGATTGTATGTATCTGTCTGTAAGGCATACACAGTTTAGATCTCTGCTCTGGAACTTGTGGCCTCTCATGGGTTCATAGTTGTGCTAACTTTGCTTCAAGTTGTGTGACTCAGTGTAGTAAAATAAATCAGTGATTGATCAGTGAGATTAATAATCTGGATTGAGCTGTAGTGGTTCAAAATTGGTGTAAAACAGCTAAGTTGCTCCTGCTGTTGTGGTGATAAACTCCAGGAAGGAATTGTGGGGGAGTCTTTGGGAAGTTGTTATGAAGAATTGCTCTGTGTTCATAGGTCAATAAGCTACTTTTAGTCTGCTTGTCAGTACTCTGGATTATTAACCCCCTAAATGTGTGGAGATTTTTGTATACGAGTCTGTCTTTTCTCCTTGGTGGTGTGTTTTTTGGTTAGGTTTTTTTTTCCTCTACTTAGTGTGCTGGCAACTGTAGGACTCATTACCCTTCTCCAGCATATGGAGAACAGAGGCCTGTCTTAGCACTGTGAATTGCACTGACTGAGCCAGAACCAGCTATGTAAAGTCATTGCTGTGAAGCAGAAAGGCTGCTGTAATTAGGGACTTGATCCAGTGCTTGGCAAGGTCAGTTATTTTTGGAATAAAACATTCAGAAATATTTTTAGAAAATATAACCAAAATCATCTTAAACTCACAGTCTTTGGAGCTGACTTTAAAATTACGTTTGGTATAGATATTTTATTTTTCTTAGAAAAAGTTTATAAAAGCTCAAATAGAACCTATTTTTAGCAGCTTGAATTTAGTATGTTCACTTAAATAACTTTGAAAACTCCTGTAAATTATTGGCTGATTATCCAATTTCAGATAATTCCAGTAGTAATGCATTTATTAATCTGTAACTAACAGATAAGGTGCATATTTTTCTATAAGTTACAATTTCTATTACCTTAAAAAAAAGATACAAGTTGTGATTGCAGTTGCTGCTTAGGTAGTTAATTTAATTTAAGAAAAAGTTAAAGTTCTTCCTCTTCTGGGATTGTATATTTGTCACATCAGTACTTAAATGTTTCAAATTTTAGTGGCCTTTCATTCTTCATTTCAATATGATTTGTCAGTGTTTAGTTATTTGCTGGAATTCACAGTGTATAAAATCCCTGTTCTATGCATGTTTTACTTTTTTTTTTAACTGTCACATAATTGTGAAAGATTGAAGGACGGAATTGTTTTTGAAACTTACCAAGGACCTCATCTAAATTGGAACACTTACAAGTTAATCAAGAAATTATCACTTATATAATGTGATATTTAAAACTCAATTAAACCTCTTCTTAAATGAAAGAAACAGGACAAACCTATATACTAACCTGTGATTTTTGAAACTTTGTGACTTACTGATGTTGGGATCTCTCTAATTTAGGCACAGGAAGGGATGAAAGTATCTTGAGGTTTTAGGTTTGATGTCTTAGTAAATCTATGTATTCATCATTCCTTTATTGTTCAACAGGAATAGGGTCTTAAACAGCTTCCTTAATGTGCCTTCTGTTGTCACGTGTGTATTATTCAATATGGAGATTTTGTATTTCAAACGTATCTGTTCTTGCATTGAAACGCATTTTCAGGCTGCTTTGAGTTGCCGTTCTTGTTTTCTTGCTGTTACTTTTGGTTTTGTTCTTGGCACAAACTTCTTGAGAGAGTTCCAAAATGACTGAAGTTGCGCAATTAAATAATCTTTAAGTAGTTCATTCAGGGCCAGACTTTTAAATCTGAATGTGTAAAGTTATGAGCATCTATAAAAATGATACTAAGCACAGTGAATTTCTTGAGGCATGTTTCAGGATGGATGTGCAATGAAATCATTGCCTATAGAACATGAACTTGCAGGCTTTAGCAAAGCAAGCAGCTGATGTGCTTGGATATATTTCTGTGACTTTGTTTTTGAAAATGGGTTTGATGTCTCTTGTGCAATTCAGATAGCTGTTTTGTCTCTAGCATTTCTAATTATAGAAGTGATCTGGCTGGATCTTTGGTTTTTGCTGTACAGCTTTGACTGGACATGGCTAGTTTAAGGTGACATGTTTTGAGGTTCAGTAGTCAATTGAAGTAATTAATGGCTATTTTAAGAAAGAGTTTTGGAGATAATGCTTAGATCCAAAATATCAAGAAGCAAATAACTTGCTTTCATCCTGTTTATTTTCCTCAATACCTTTAACTTCCTTTTCTTAAATGGAACTTGGGTATCCTGTGTTATGGACATAATGGTTGTTTCAAGAATTCTCCCTTAGTTCTGTAACTGATGAGCTGAGGAGTTTGATCTCTGTCTCAGCTTTAGGAGAAGCCTGCTGTTAAAATTGTGTTCTGCTTTGAAAGCCTTTTGCTAACTGATTTTTCTTTAAGTTTCTTTTTATTTAAGTCTATAACTTAATTTGTTCCTGGTTGCCTGAAATGCAGAAAGCTTCATGCCACCAAGCAGTGGTACATACAAACACTGTGTGTGCAAAAATTATTTCATCTAATGCTAATCTGTAGTGCCTGTAAGGAATGAAGCTGAAGCCATGTAACTGCCTTGTCATCCTACATAGGTATTCCGGTTAAGAAACTGCGCCTGGCCCATGTCTTGGGCATAGTAGTACCTCTTACCTCTGTTATGTAGTTAACTAAAGGATTGTCTAGAACGTGGGAAATTAATTTGCCTACAGTAACCTTGCTGTAGTCTATGGAGGAGGACAGCTGAATTTAGATTTTGTAATCTCACCTCATGGAGGAAAGGTAGCCATCCTTACTGTAAAATTGTTGCAATTTTCAGTATGAATGAGTGCAGGAGAAATCATTACTGCTTGGAAATCATTTTCCATTTTTTTGGGGTAGGAGGGAGTTGGTATGTTAATGGAAGCATGGGTTCAGACCTCGATAAATTCTAGTGGTCCTTCTTAAAACTTTGTTTTTAAGGTCTTCTCCAAAAGACAAAATAATTTGAGATAGAATAAATTGGGAGGGGAGAGAGGGGGGAGGTTAGCTTCAAAAGCAAAGCGAATGTGTCTGTAATACAGTTTATTGTTTGTGGTTGAGCCTTCCAAAGATGGGCAGTCTGCAGCAAAAAAAGGGAGAAGTGATGATAGCATGTGCTTCCATGGTGTCTAGAAACTATGAATCCAACCAACTGTTGGATTAAAGAAATGTTAAGAAATTAGAGTTCACTTATGGATTACTTCTTATTTGTACTTTTACAAGAACATTTATAAAGTGGTATTTGGCCAAAATAGCCTATC
>VYZR01072061.1:11887-24046 GCA_013400675.1 Oxylabes madagascariensis | reverse complement strand
CTTTGCAGGCTTATCAGGATACATAAAATGACCATTAACATTTATTTCTTTTTCCAGCTTTCCCTAGATTCCAGGTAATTATGTTTTTGAGATGGCGTTTTCTTGATTCCCATAGAAACNATGCTTTGTCAGAGGCTCTCATATGCTTTCCCCTGGATCTATACTTTTTAGCCTTCCAAAGAAAACCTATTAAAGCAACCAGTATGGAAAAAAACAGAATTAATCTTTATTACAATTCTTGCTTGCCATCCTATACTCCATAAGAAAACATTATGCTCTTTCACAATAGTAAATTTTCCTTGAAAATGCATCTTTATAAATCCATGACACACTAAGTATTCTTCCCACTGATTGAATCTTGGAGCATGAGCAGCAGGAATAAAAATACATAAGAATACAGACATTTTTTTCATTTTTTTTATTTTTTAAGCAAACAAGAGAGAACATTTAAACATTTCTAAATTAAGTTGAACTTCCAGTGTCTTCAAATGGACAAGGTATGGATAATAAAAGTAAAGTCTACATGAAGATGTGTAAAAACAAAAGATTTGGATCCTCTTGAGGGTCTTAATATTGCATCAAAATGCCACAGAGTAAAATGAAATTAGATTTTGTTGTAGCACTGGTCAAATGAGAGTTAAAAAAAAAATGTACTTATTTTTTACTTAATGCAGTTGATTGCAACTTTCCCCAAGAATAAATTTTCCTAGATCACCTTAACTGCTATTTATTTCATGGATTGAGCCGGGTAACAATCTTATTTTTTTTCTCATGCACAATTATTCTGATTTTCAAACCATATGTATGTTATCTTACCTCTCATTTTTCAGTTTTTCTAGTTCCCTCATTATAAATCATTACTTCTGTTATTTACTTCAGTTTTCCTCTTAGTTTATGCTTAGGATGAAATTTATGTCACCTAAGTTTTCTTAACAAATGCCCAATCTTATTAAATTGCCCAGTATAATTAGCCAGGAAAAGTCACTTCCAAGGAGCATTTCATCCACTGCCAAGATGGGAATTTTCTTCAAGTTTTAATTTTATCCACTTCTTGTGACACTGTGACTCCTTCTCTTCAGATAATTTTCACTATCACAGCTGCAGTCTTGCCATCACTCCTTCCCCTTGCTCCTACCTCTTCCCTTCTGCAAACAAGTAGGTTTGAGGAAACAGTGTAGTAGAGAACAAACCACAAGGCACAGTTGCAGGGGGAATATGGCAGCCCAAGTTCTGTCTAGCTTTTAAAGCACTGATTTTTACTTGTAAATTAACTCTAGTTCTTGAAAATCTGTCCAGGCCAGGTCTTGAAAGACCCAATCTCTTCAGATCTTCAGAAGTAATTATTCTAGGCTGGTAAGCATTCTTTTGACAAATTTTTTGAGTGTTCATTTTCTAGGCAACTGTGAAATAGTGTCCTTTTGTCCTTACAAGAGTGGTTAACTCCATTTTAATCTGCTCCTGATTCTTGTTTTGTGCCTCTAGAACTGAAAACACATCCCAATTGTTAGTATTAATCATTTGCTAAAGTAGAATACCTTTCTAACTGCTTGTAAAAATAATGGTGCTCATACATGCTTTCAGCATACAATTTGTAGCATAAATTGTAGCAAGTTATTTCTTTGTTATTTATAGACAAATAAGACTATTAGGGGAGTCCAAAATTCTAGCTTGTTATGCTTTGAGATGTCACTATTAATGCTGCAAAGTATCTGTTGCTTTATTGATTTTAAGTCTTTTTAACTTCAGAGAAATATTTTTGAGGCATTTCCACAGATGTGAGAGCAAAGTAGCTGATATGTACACTTAGTTTTCAATGGAATAAAATTATCTACAGCATGAGCAATACTTTACAGGTTTCTGTTTCTCCAGAGGCTTGTAATCATAGATAAGATTGCTAACATCGGTAGGTACTAATTTCAATGAAGAAAGGTGTTTTCTCGCTTGGCATTGAAGTCAAGGTAGTCTGGTTTGCAAGAATAACAGCAATACCAGAGCAAGTAGCAGTCCTAAAAGGAAGGTAAATTTGTCTACAAATAAACCTACATATAATAGAACTGCACTTCCCCCAACTCCCCACAATACTCTTGCCAGTCAGGACACAGATCTCGATTCCGAAAAATACAGATTCAAGAAGAACTTGAGAACACTGACTAAACTGATGCTGACTGCTGCAAGATGTACAGCAGTCAATGCTCACATCTGTGACCCAGATGTGCTAGTTTTGGCTAGGGTACAGCTAATTTTCTTCACAGTGCCTAGCATGGAGCTGCATTCTGGAATTGTGCTGAACAAAATGATGATGGCATAGTGATGTTTTTCCTGATTTATTGCTGAGAAGGACTTACACAGAGCCAAGATATTTTCCACTTTTTGTACTGCCACACTGACGAGAAAATGGGGCGTGCATGGAAAATTGGGAGGAGACACAGCTGGGACAGGTGACTCCAACTGAGCAAAGGGATATTCCAGATCATATGACATTATGCTCTGTCTTGGGTTATGTAACAAAAAAAAATGTGTATTATATTCCATCTNTCCTAAATCTTTGCCTGAAAGCCCTTAATTGCAAAATTACAATAATTTGGAGGGAAGGGGATTTACATTCTCCATTTCAAGGGAAGCTCTAGTTTTACCTGGCAGACAGCTGTCGAAAACCAGGACATGCTCAGCATATATAGTGAAGAGAAGGAGAGAGGGGGTTGTTTGGAGTTATGGAAGTTGTCTCAAGTCACTGCTACAGGTGATGGGGCCCTGCTTTCCTGCTGAACACCTGCCTTCCCATGGGAAGTGGTGAATGAATTGCTTACCTTTCTCTGCTTGTGTGTACACCTTGTGGTTTCTCTATTTGCCTGCCTTTATCCCAGCCTGTGAGTTTTCTAGCTCTTACTCTTCTGACTCTCCACCCGACTCCACTGGTGGGGGAGTGAGAGAGCAGCTGTGCAGGGGCTTGGTTGCTTGCTGAGGTTAGACCATGACATCCTTTTTGGCATCCAGTGCAGGGGCACAAAGTTTTGAAGATAATGTCAAGTTTGTAATATTTCTCTCCAAGACTTAGCTAGGGTATCTTTGCTTCTATGTACCTAAGTTTCTTTTTCTTCTACCCATGCATGACTGACAACATGACTTACTCTCACCTCAGGAGCAGATTTTGTCAGTTGATGATCTGAAATTCCTCCCTCAGTTCTATACTGTGAAAATTAAACCATTAGGACATTAATCATGCATTTGTGAATATGCAGATGTTGGCTAATAAGTAAAAGTTTGAATTAATTATCTTATACTAGCTTTTATCATCCTTAAGGAATGCTCATATAATATTATTTTCTACCTAAGGTACAGCTAGATTAGCAATTTAATCTTGCAATTTAACCTTGCATTATTGAAAAAAATCCAACATTTGAGTAAGGCCACTTTCCTTCTTTTCTGAGAATCAGAAAAGTATGTAGAAAATGAAAGTATTTGCTCCTCCTTTTTATCCATTGCTTTGTCTACATCATTCATAATTTTTTAAATGGTAAATAGAATTAACAGTGAAATCAGATCTGTGTTAAATTGTCTGAGAATCTTTCTTCTTCTGGTTAGTTTTGTCTCATATGTAACCTCTGTAAAGATGAGCAAATACCTCCATCTTGCTTTCCTAATGGGTAACAGAGATAGATGAAACTCAGAAATTTAATTTTGGAGTTTAATGTTGTATTCGATATGCAAACCCTTCATAAAGAAACTGCAGACAAAATTGTCGTAGGAAACTAAACCTACCCAAGAGCAGGTGGAGTACTATTGAAGCGTATCTCTTATGCAGGATGTGGAAAATATGTAATTACGCTACAGTCTTTCCTCACTTAAGCATGTTTCATCAATAAACTTACACATCTTGGTATCTATCCAGAAAGAACCCCAAACAACCCTTCTGAAAGAAGACGTGTTTGTATACTGCTCCAGATGGGAGAGATGTTCTCCACAGTCAAAACACCTCCTACAATCATGTTTTAGCTTCTGAATACAAAAATGGTAGAAGATGAATGTAGCCTCTAAGGAAGCCAGCAGAAGGAAGAAAATTATCAAATCAGATGGGTTTTATTCTGTCATATGTTTATGAATAGGAGAAGTGTGAAAGAAGCAGCTGTAAGTGAAAAGTAAAAATAAAAAGGGGAATATTTAAAACATTTTAGTTCACATTTGTTTAAAAAAAATCTAGCAAAACCTACAGAAAGCTGAAGGTCTATTTTGAACCAGTTCTGAATAAGTGTTCTAATAGCAAGATCTTGTTTTTTCTTAACCCATCCTGTAAACACTCTTGTGTTTACATTTTTTTTTTATTAATAGCTTGTGTTACAAGCTATTTTTGGCTTGGCTTTCCAGGTTGGACATTCGCCTTTACAAATTTCAAAGATTGAGTTGAATCCAGTGGGAACCTTTCAGTGAGTGGTATTTCAAGGATTAGGTGGGCTGTCAACTTTTTGTGCCCAGGTCAGAGTGTCTGGTCTGAAGACATTTGAATATTAACTGAAAAATGACTTTTTGGTAACTGAAACACAGAAGTCTGTATTTAAAGGGAAACAAAACAAAAGGGTCTCTTTTATGGAAAGGGGTGAGAGTGATATTGGATGAAATTAAAAATCCACTAAAAAATTCAGAGCAACTATGGCTTGGTCTTGTAATCATGATAGAAGGATGCAAAAGAGCATCAAAGAGTTCCCAGGAAAAAAATGTTATAAATACTTTTTTATTTGTGAACTAATTGTTCGAAGACATTCAAGCAGAAGCTGTAATAGAATATAAGGTTATAAAAGAAGTTGGTGGTAGCAGGTTATATGAAAATATAACCTAGATTTACCTGAGATGATTATAATACTAAAAAACAACTTCAGGGAAATTAGTATACGTAAATGATAATATAATGAACTAGACTAAGATCAGCATTAGGAATTTTGTCATAGGCATGAGTGATCAGGCATGGCTGTCCAATCACCTGTGTTTGTGGAAAAAGCCTGTTTTAGGGACAATTGGAATTTAATGTTTGGGGCTAGACTGAACCACAGCAGTGGATGTGGAGCTAACTGTACTGCCTCAGGAAAACAATTGTGTTTTTGAAAGGCACTTTCTTTTCTTCATTGATCATTTTCATATTTCTTTCAGGGGACGAGGCGAAGTGAAAGAGATACTACCCCCAGACTAACATTCCTGCAGGAGCAGTCTGGTGATGTTCCAAGCCCCTTCTGCTTGAATGCTCAAATAACCTTCTTCTTTTGTCTTTTAGACTGCCTAGGGAGCTGTTCCCTACATCTCCCATCCACTGCAGGAAATCTTTGTTTCTCCCAGAGTTTTCCCAGTTTGTTTACCATATATCTCTGAGTTTTAGATTTTCTTCTGCTTTGACTCTCCTAAGCATAGTAACCATTACAATATCCTTCCCCTTCAATTCTCCCACCTACTCCTTTTTCCCCATTTCCACGTTCCACAGAACAAACCCTCTGTAATAGCCAAAGCTGCTGAGCTGTCCTTGCTTGTTCTGTCTCCACCATCTCAATTTCTGGCAGAGCCCATGCCACTGCATCTCCTCCAGCAGGTATCTATTTTTCCCTGGGCACAGAAGCTGGTACAGCCCAATCTTCTTCCAAACCTGAGCCCTGGACTCATGCTCTGAAAAGCATGTCAGAAATTTCAGACAGTGGAAACAACCTCCTCGGGTGACATTCTGAGGGCAGAAAGAATGACACACACAGAAAAAAAAAGGTATTTTCTGTCCTGCTCTCCTTCCTATTTTATCAGTTAATTGAAGTGCTATATATACACCACTTTGCAGCAGTTTCAGGTCCCTCTTGACTCAATGTAGACATATTGGCTATCAGTCTTTGCTCCTTACTCTTTCCTGCCACTGTTTGTCCACTGCTAAGAAAATAAAAAATAGCAGCTAGACATTTACTGCTTCTATCCCATTTTCTCCTCTGGTAGAAGGCCATGCAAGGAGACCAATGACAATTTACTGTCTTCTAGGATACTGATGCTGAAACACAGTCTGGCCTGGTACACTTGGTTTCAGAGCACATCACAAAGGATTTACAATACATTTTAATTAATCAGTGTCTGGAATTAATACTACACACAGCTACACTTAGAATTATTTTTTAAATCAAGTGTGCCAGTGTACCATTTCCTCCCACTCAGTCAGAATTTGGCAATAAAGCTGGATGAATTTTTGCCAAGGTGATTCATCTTATCCAGACCTCTAATTATATTTGGGCAATTAAGGAGAGAGATGGGGGCAGTTCAACAAGTCAAGAGGATTTTATAAATAAAAATTTGTCTAGTAAATGGTAGCAGTAGCTACCAAGTAAAATTATATAAATAGAGAGCTAATGTTGGCTGGAGAAAAATGAAAACAAAAACGGACCTATCTGCAATAATGCAGGTTGATTTGCTGGATGAGAAAAATGCAGAATCTGAAATGAAATAGGAATGGGATTTCGGAGTCATAAAATCTATGCATACAGAACAAGTAAGTAAATTCTGCTACTCTAAGACAACTAAAACTATACCTTGAGTCCAATACAAACTGAAAGACCACATTGGTCTTTAACTTGTTTCCCATTATGCTGTTTAACATGGGTTCCAGTTACGTAGTGCACTAGGCTAAATTTGGTAGTGGTGATCAAGGACCTTTGATAACCATCATCAGCTTGTTTAAGTCAGCATAACAGTGTGCGGTGATTTGACCAGGAAATGAGTTTTCAGGAAGTTACAGAGAAGAACCAATTAGAAAAGGTACACCTGTGTGAACTTCCAGGGGTTAAAAATCGGAGGCTCCTGGGGAACTGCCCTTTCCGTCCGGGCAGCTGAACAGGTAACAGGGCCGGTCCCGCTCCGCCGTGTGGCCTCTGGGCCCGGCGGCCCGGCCGGCCCTGCCGCCCCTGCTGGGGGGGCCAGCCCGGGACCGGTCGTGCCTCTGGCCCCCACCAACATCGACTGCTGGCGGAAAAAAGGGAGAGGCTGCAGCTTAACATCCAGCGAACTTTTACAGCCTAACTCTGAGCCGGCCAGAGCCAGGGGGAGTCCAGGAGTCCCTGGGAGTCCCTGGGAGCAGCCCCAGTCTGGGCTGGGCCCACCCTGTTGAGACCTAGAGGGTGGGCAGGAGGCATTTATAAGTATTTTATGATTCTGGATTCCCCGATGGTCAGAGCTCCAACCTTTTCATTTTCCTCCCCCAGCACGGCCTTGAAAGTCTTACCCCATAAGCCACAGCTGCAGCCGAGAGAGAGAGAGAGGACCTGGGTAAGATTTAACCCTTTCCTAGCAAGATGAAGCTTTCAGAACTCCAACTTTTCCTTGAGAGGAAAGGACAGAACTATTTGAAATGTAGAGTGGCAGCATGATGTAAAGCCAATGAAAGAATTGATAAGATTATTGGAAGAAGCAATTAAGGCAGTGGACAATTTTGACTGGACTTTTCTGGGTGTAAATCATGGAGAAATGGACTATTTGAACACTGTTTGGGGGAATGCTGGTTCTAGTCAAAGGTGGTGGACTGATGCAATTGAGATTTAATTGAGAATGTTGTAAGAGTAAGTCCCTCACTTCTGGGATAAAAGGAGGTCTCAGCTGTTTGAGACGCAGATTTGGCCCTTTGCTCCTAGGGTAAAAAGAGGTCTCTTGAGGCAGAGATGATTTCAGAGATAGAAGAAGAGAATTTTTGTTGTAAACTAGAAGAAATATTCTTAAACAGCACCCCAAATATGCTGAGAGGCCCATGAGTAGCCAGGTGAAAGGCTGCTAATGGGTGGGATGGCGCAATCTGAAAAATTCCAGGTGGTTGCAGATTTGTGACATTGGGAGCCACCAGACTGTTTTTTTTTCTTGTGGCAAACACCCCCATGGGACACTAAGAGAGACTCCTCTCCCAAAGTGATGAAAGGTTATGTTTAAATGGTGAAACTGACTGAAAATCATAGTTTTGTCTCTCTATGTTGGTTGTGGGAAAGTGAACAGTTGCTGGGAGAAGAAGAGGGGTTTTAAAGTTTCAATTTTCCTTTTTTTTCCTTTCATTCTTTTAGTGTGTGTGTGTTAATAAAATCTATCTGTTTAAACTTTTAAGTTGGGCCTGTTTTGCCTTTTCCCTCCTAATTCCATCTCACAGCAGTAAAGACACTCAAACCGTTACACTAAATTTGACAAACAGGATTTGGCGAACGTGAAACCACTACATGAATTGGTGTTTCTGCCCGGTTGAACCAAACCAGAACACAGTGTTCTGAACACAGAACCAGAACTCTAATTTAAATTATATTTATCTTTACTCTTCTATTTATTCTACTAACAGAATATCTGTGTTGTGAAAACATCATGAGTTTCTTACTACATCAAATTTTACCAAGAATTAATATACCGTAATCATTAAGAATTACTGTTAACTAATTAGCTGATAAGAATTAATATACAGTAACCATTTCAAGAAATCAGAGCAGAGCTCTGTACAGACTGAGCCCTATGTTCTTTAGGAAAGAAAAACAGTACTGAAAATCAGCAGGTGTTTAGATTTACAGAGGGTGCACAATTTTGTATTTGTCATTGAAAAGATGAAACATGATAATTACCACTTAGTTTTCTTTCAAGCACTTACTTCAAACAAGTAAGGCTAGAATAACAATTTGCTTCCTTAACTTTATTGATACAGCACCACAAATCAAGTGTAACATTTTCAAAACGACCTGAGAAAACATTTTTATATCTGTTTTTCTGATGTTGTGAGTGATGATTCTCCATATTTTGCTTGAACTATTCATTTTCACCAGAAGACATTTGAAGACAAACCTAATCATTTTCTGAGTCATGTTTAAAATAACTGTGAGACTGATTTTCCATTGTCCTGAAGAGTGTATATTCATTTCAATGGTGCAGAATGGTCCCACTTCAGCAATCTGCTTAAAGTATATGCCTGACTAAGTGTGTGAATCGTCCCATTGACTTCAAAGGAAGTATTTATATCTTTAATGAGAGGCACGCTTGGAAAAGTCAGACTGAATCAGAACTGGAGCAGGACTCAGTCTCTCTCCAGCTTGGATACTGGTACTTCATGCCATGCACCCATGTATTTGTAGCACCTGCCTTGGCTGAGTGAAAGGGTGATCAGGCTGCTGGTTCCAGGTCCCAAACACAACAATCCAATCTACAGTGGGCTGCCAGACAGATGCAGTGCTCTTTTAGACAGATAAACACCATTACTCTAACCAGTGGTATGTGTATGCTAACTCATCCCTATAAAACATCATTGTATCAAACCTCTAAATGCACAAAACTATGCAAAACCAGTCAGCTAAATAAATACCAAAATGAAAGAACAATTGCAATATTTTACATGTAATTTATCATGCAATGCAAGAATTATTAATAAGGTGTAGAAACAGCTAAAGTATGACTAATCTTAGATTATATTTTTGGAACACCATTTCCATGTTCAGAGCAGTATTATTCTGTTTCTACAGAACCAAGGTTCCTGGGGATGCTAAAGCTAAACACCATTATATACCTTAGACTGAATTGTATATCAGATCATTTTGCATTTCAAGTTTGTGTGTAATCAGCTGTGCTCACTAAAATAAGGTGCTAGTAATTCTTACAAGGATATTCTAACAACTGAATCTCTAATAAGCAATACTAATAGCATTTTACATTTTTATTTGCTCTATAGTTTAGTTACATTTCTTTTAGTTTCTTCTCACAGATGTTTTAATTTCATTTCACATAAAGCAGAACATAGATGGAAAGAGATGCTAAACAAAACTGTAATAAATTTATGAGTTTTGAATATTCTTTAAATAACTTTGAAGTAATTTTCTTGTGCACATTTTGGAATTCTAGGTACACAAATGATGTCTTAAATAGAAGCTCTGTTTATCTCTCCACATCATGAAGTTACACTAGTGTACACAGATCTAACAAATAGCTTTGACATTCTCAGCTTTTTTAATATTACTCTCCATGATCCCACCTCTCTTTCATCACTTGTTTCACCATGCAAAGACATTTTGCTGCTTCTATGTCATGACCTCGACCCCACAGAACTGAAAACAGGGAACTATAGGTTGTCTGAGGATTGTCTAGGGAAGGATCTCTGCTTCCATCTATTGGAAAACTGCTGGAAAGGAAGAAGGTCTTACTCATTTCCTTACTTCCTCTATTCTCAGCGGGAGTTTTCTGCGCAGAAGTTCTCTTACCCTGTTGCCCACACCCGTGCCACAGAAAAATGAAGTCAGACCTTCTGAATGAACTGGTAGTGTTCTCCAGCTGCTGTATCCTATATCTATCAACCTTATTGCCAGGCAGAAAATATCAACCAAAGAACATGTCCTGTGGCACAGTCCCATCACCAGTATTGCTGAGGGACACTGGGCAGCTTTCCTGGTTCCAAAATTACAACTAAAGGCAACATCACAGCAAATTACCACGCAGAGAAAACCGTATCACTTACATTATGCCTCTAAATGTAACAGTCCACCAGGAGATTGACAGAAAGCAATGCCCTACATAGACTTGCCCAAGCAAAATAACCAAAGATATTTATTATTCCCAAATTTTTAAGTGAGAACACAAGTCAATGCATTGAATTCAAGAACTGCTAGACATTTAATCCTTGCTCCTCTTGTTCAAATCTTACACCAACATAGTATTGGCTAATGTGAAATCAGAGGGTCAATAATATTTATTTCTGTGTAGTACACATAACCACTTCACTACATGTTGCCTTTTCTCATATTGACTCTTTTTCCTTGTAGGTATTATTGTCTCTTTATAGCTACCTTCCTAATTTTTGCCTATTAATTTTCTTGATTATCCTCTGTTTTTTATGTATTTTCTCTGTATTCAACTTTATTTATTCCACTTCAATTGTTATTATCCCATCTCCATCAGTATTTCCTTAAATTTTGTAACCATTTGCCTATCCCTTTATTTTCTCTCCTCAACCCACTGGTGGTATCCTTTGTTTTCTTCTTCTTGGCATTAGTTATTTGCTGTTTCAAGAGTGTCCCTTCACCACCTTGCTCCTTTGAATCCCTTCCAATATATCTTCACTTGCTGGACCACCATGTTTACTTCAAACTGTCACCCACAAGGGCAGCAGAAATCTTTCTATTGCCAGCAAAAGGACTCTCAGAGGTCTTCATGTGGTATATGGATCTGTATTCCATCCAGTGCTACACACTAAATTAGACAGAACATTCCTATCATCTGTTCAGAGTAGCTGTAAAGAGTTGCTCAGACACTGATTTGACTGCAGAGCAACAAATTTTATTGGTCTTGGTAACCCCAGAGATTAAACTACACAGTGAGCACCATCTACTGGCATTCAATTATTTATACATGTATGTAGATATAAAGCACTTCTCTACTCTTGAACTGAAAAATGTTTATTTTTTACAGAATCATATTTTTTTTGCAGACCTATAATTAATAATCCCTGCATGGCAATAGCTACAATTCTGGCTGGAAGGGAAGAAAACTCCGTGATATTTAAAATACATTATTTTAAATTAATGCAAACACACAGGTAATTTAGCACAGACAATTTGTAAATAAATATATAAACCAACACACACATATTAATGGTAATCTTGGCTTTAAATCATCTCCTCTTCACTTTTATCCTAGGAAGCCTACCTAAAGGAAAAAAAAGGGTGCTTAATCCCACAGTAATAACTGCAGATATTGAAGCATATCTTTTAGCTACAGAAAGATTCTGAAGAGGGAGAGATTTTGAAATACAAATTTAATTTGGACAAGTATTTGGTACATATACATCAAAGGAAGAGCTGGACAAGAGTTTTCTAATCAGAAATTTTCCAAGCTCAGAATGTTCTGAAGGAAGCTTTGATTTTCTTCTAAGCCTTATACTTTGTGCGAGTAAAACCTAAAAAATCTTTTGTAGAAAAAGGAATCTATTGTATTTAATTTCCTTCTTATTCAAATAACATTATTTCATGCCATTCAATTAGCATGGTTTAATGTCAAACTGGCTTCACCAATTATATTTTGCATAATAGAAATGGCAGAATTTGAATTTGATGATATTTGGGGTCTATTTATTCTCAGTTGCTATTGTTTTATTCTGCAGGCTGATTGTTTAATTTTTATTTTAGCAGTAGGAATACAAGAGTTTTAGTCCAA
>VYZR01072058.1:15923-42456 GCA_013400675.1 Oxylabes madagascariensis | reverse complement strand
TCTGCCCGAATCTGAAAAATAACCATTTTGTCCATCTTACTCTCACTGGTGCAGAAATCATTAACATCAAGGGCCCTGATTTAGTGAAGTATTTTGATATAATGAAGTATATAATGAAGTTCTAGAGGAACTTAAATGCATGTCAAAATGCTTTGCTGAATGAGGGCTTCCAGTCTCAGTTTTACAAAAGTAAGGTGCTAAAGGAACTGGAGCAATGGAGAAGATGGACCTGCTCTATGTCTTACTGTATTTTCTTGATTGAAAGGAGTGAGTTTTTGTCAGTTCTGTAAGCTAAATACATCTGCTTCTTAGTTGGTACGGACTCCTTTACCAAGAGGCTGATGGCATGGAACAGCATGCATTGCAGAAGCAGTAAGTCCTGGTTTTGAGTAACATGGGTACTTTACAGATGTTTCCAGTGCTTCTTGAAATCTGGTCACCTAGTCAGGTGTCTTTTGCCAGCATTGAGGTAAGAAGCAAATTTAGTTACCAGTTAAAAAAATAGTGTACAGTTAGGGAAGAGTGAAACTTTTTGAAAGAAACTTCTGTAAAACACTACAATTAAATTTAAGCAGAGGTTTAATGGGTGTTTTAGTAGGATTAGGTTGCTTTTCAAAGCTATTTCGAAAGGCAGTTACAATTCCAGCTTCAGAGCAGGTCAAATGACAGTACACGGCTATTTGATCTGAATCCACAGAATTAGAATAAATACATAGTAAGAGAAAATGCTAGTAATCCTGCTGACCCTTGACTTAGCCAACTGTATTCTTCAAGCATGGTCTTTTCAGGTGCACTGACTTCACCTCTTTTTACCCAGGTGAGGGAGTTCACTCTTGCTGTTCCTGTGTGCACAGAATTGAGGAGCGTTGTCTCCATAAGTGATCCTACTGAAGCTCCAGTACGAAAGAATACACTTCACGTATAACGCAGAGTATAGAAGAAGATTCAGACTGCAGCCAAACATTCTGTGTTGCAGGAGCCCTCTTTTTAGAGAGTAAAAAGGAGCCGAGACACAGACTTCTTGTTTATCACAGCATGAAAAGGNTGGTGTCAGGTCACAGGATGGACTCAATGATCTCAAAGGTCTTTCCCAACCTAATTCACTCTGTGATTCTATGAAATACAGGACCCCGACACTCTGATTTTCTCTGCCACTTTTGCAAATGTTTCTAGTACTTCTCAAAGATTCCTGGTAATAGAATAATAAAAATACCCTTGCCCCCTGCTCTCTGCTGCAGGCCAAACCGATTTCAGAGGCAGTGGGAGGGGATGGACATGTTTTAAACTGAAATGGGAGAGGAGGGGGGATGGAAATCTTTTAAACTGAAATGGTGGGGGCGGACATCTTTTAAACTGAAATGCTACTGTGTGCTGTGCACTTCCAGGCTTATGAGAGGCAATGCCTCTCTGTGTCCTGCTGTGCGAGGCAATGACGTGCTCTGCCATGTGCTCTGCAGGCACTATGGCATTAATAACAGCTCTTTAGTGAGCCAGAGGAATATTTCAGTCTTATCAATTCTTCAAAGCTGTGCAGGAATGCTCAGTGATGCTCCAACGTCAGTCATTAGGTGACTGCAGTAAAAAATTAGGGGGCTCAGAACTGTCAAATGGGCAAGGTGTGCCCCTCAGGACAGGCCAGGAGGGGCAGAGGTACCCTGGAAATGTAGGCCAGAGGAAGAGGGAGTTTTTCCTGCCTGGGAGATGCCCTGGGGTGTGAGCAATAACTGCAAGGACTGCTGGCTGAGACATTAAGATTAGAAGCAGCAAGTTCTTGCACAGTGGGAGGCAGGCCAGGGCTGAAGCAAGATAAGAGCAGGAATTTGTAGGCAGAGCAAAGTATAATTCAGGGCTGTGAGGGAAGCAGTGGTGGAGGGCAGGGAGGAAGGGGAGACCCTGCTGATAAACAGGAACTTAGCTCTGCTTCAGATGCCGTAAGGAAAAGGGAAAAGGCTGAGCTGTGTGAAAGGAGATGCCGCAGCTCTAGAAGCCTGGTGTGTTGTAACAGCACATGTCCCTTGGATGCAGAAGCAAGGGGACTTCTGACAAAAAATTAATTGGCACAGCATTTTTTTTTAGAGGTCCACCATATGAAAATGCTTAATATTCTGGTGGAGTCTAGAGTTAGAGAACAGATGTTTCTTCTCCTATTTGCCAGAGGTACTGGGTAAAGATACAGAACCTGCCTCAGTTGCTCCTTGTTAGGCTCCCCCAACTCCAACCAAGTTGCTTTTCCCAATTGTCAACAAATTTCATTTTTGATTTTGCATAACACTTTCATGCTCTTTCTGTAAATTTTTATGTTTAACTCTTTCTGATTTAGGGGGTGTGGAGACTGACTGTAAAGACATTGATTGGATTTTCCGCCTTGTAGCTATTTCTATTGGTGTTGTAAGAGCTTGACCATGTCTTACGTTTCAGTGGGGAACATGCTCTTGTTACACCTCTGCCTATCAACAGAGTGATTTAGAATGGCTAGCTAAAATGATAATTTTCCCTAAGAGTATTGGTGAGCATAACAAAAAACCAGTATATATATGTGTGTGTGTGTGTGTATACATATATAGATATAGATATAGATATAGATATAGATATAGATATAGATATAGATATAGATATAGATATAGATATAGATATATGGTGTAGAAAAAGGGAGAGAAGAGGGGCAGCCACGCAGGGAAAAAGGCAGGAAGCTCCAAGGCTCTTAAGAACTGTGGCCCAGCTTTAACTTTTACTGTGTATATCTTTGGAAAGAAAGGAGATGAGGCGTTTAACACCAGGGTAGTGCACCCAGGAGGTTTGTGAAGAAGTATCTTTTGAGGAATCTGATAAAATAGAGCTGCCTGGGTTTGTCTCACTCAGTTCTTTTGGAGTTTTCAGAGGGTAAAAGGAAAGGCCCTGTTTTTTCCTGCAGCAGGGGAATCCCAAAGGGAATGGGCTGTTGAAACAATATGAGCTATAAACCTGCAAGCAGGAAGGCTTGGTTTTTTAAACATTGTAGTGGTAAGAGATGCTGCAGTACTACAAAAAATTGTTCTGCTGCAGAAAAATGACAAGATCTATAGGGAGAGTGAAACACCATTTCCCTGGATTCTAGAAAAATGTCTAAAATGTCTAGAAAATGAGCCATAGAGTATTTGACAAGTCATGCAGATTAATTTGGAAGTTGAATCCTTTCCCAAATGAAGAATTTTATTGTTGATTGGTAAAATTTACAGTTTTCATTTATCTCAGTGTATCTTTGTGCCCTAGACCAGGCTTAACTTCATCTTGTTCTTGATACCAATTAAAGAATTATTCACTCTGTGGCAGAAGCTGGCTAGCTGCACAAGCACAGCTCACAGGACAATCCGTGCCTTGAAAGTCAGATAATATCTCCTTCACTAACAGATGATAACACCTTCACAGCCTCTGTCCCTGCCATGTGCAGATTGTTAGATGCCACTGAGTAGTGGTACTTAATTTTTTACACCTCTTTTTGCTAGGGAAAAGAAAAAAAGTCCAAAAGATGAGATGAAAAACAACAAGGATTTAGCCCAAAGGACAAAATCCTTCTGCTCTTACAATAGGCCTGTAAAGTGCTGTCTTGCTGGGGGTTTTCATAAAAATGGTGTTTTCCGATATACTGTAGATTTTAATTGCTCTGAAAACAAATGTGGTGTTCCAGCTTGTAGACAGAGTATTTCATCAAAGTGCCACCAAGCCCTGTAGCACAGCATATGGATAGTCATTACCTTTAGAGGCTCACAGCCACCTGTGGCCACCTGCTTTCTCTCAGCAATATGCCACAGTACCTGGGGCTGCTAGTTCTGCTTTCAAAATAATTTATTTATGTTTTGTTAGGCTCTTCTCCTAATTTTGTTAACACAGTTAGGGTAATTAAGTGGAAGAAACAGTAAATGATTCATTAATAATGCCAGATACATGGAGGTCTGTAAACAGGATCAATTGCATATTTAACTGATGCAAATTGCTGCAGTTAAATTCATCTCTCCTGAAGTTACCTCTGACTTTCTTTTATTTCTGCTTAATACATTAACAAGATGATTTTTTTCCCCCCTTTTATGAACACAATACCTTTGAGAAGAGCAGTTATCCTCCAAGCTAGTGACTTTCTTGCCTGGGTAGCAATCCTGCCACAGAAGTGTACTGCATGAGACTGAGCACTGCAAGTAATTTGTGGCACTCTCACTGGTGGACTTGCACTCAAGCATGATCTTTTCCCTGTCTGTGTAAGAGAGGGAAATTTTCCCTTCCATGGGCTGGCAGACCCTGAACATTGTTCACTTCCTTGTAACATGAAGACTCCTATTAATTGTTGTTGCTCCTGCAGCACTAAGTATTCTGGCTCCGAGGGTTAAATTATCTGTAGCTAATGACAGATGATTCTCATGTGTTTAGCAGAGCAGTTTGAAATCCAAAATTCATTTTCATTCTAATCAGGGAAGCTTCAGGTGCTGGACTCATAGACAGCCAACTAGTTTGGTCTGAAGGCATCTTTCAAACAGACAAGAGGGACTTTCTAACCACAGAAGTGTGAGTTTACCTTCATTCTTTGGAGATGGGATGGATGCTGCAGCCTTTGCTGCAGACTCTTGCACTGTTGGTGATGGAGATGGTGCCCCAAGATCCTGCCTGTTTACACCAGCTGCTGTATGTGAATTCCTTCTGCACACAACTCCTCGTTTTCTCAAGCAGAGACAGGGAGTATGCTTAAACTCTTTGAACTGGAGCACCTGTCTCTGCAAGTGTACTGCCTTACATGATCCAGATTCTGCATTTTGCCAGTTTTCTCCCTAAGTGAATGTTGCTGTGTCTGGATCTCACGCTGATGGGTGCTCAGCTGCTGGGATTAAGCTTTGTAACTGTTTATCTCTTGGACACAACTCAGACTGGGGACACCAAATGGCAGTTCCTCCTCTGGCACCGTGTTTCCATTCAGTCTGGTAGGCAGGACGATCCCGGGAACCATCTAATCCACCAGCATCCACTCCCTGCTTTTGGCTGCCTTCCTGGCTTTTCGTTTTTCCGTTTTCCTCATGGCATGTGCACAGACATGTGCTGTCAGGGCTGTCACTGAGCTGTCGGGCTCTGCCTGCGCTGAGCAGCCCCGCTGGGTGCAGCCCCAGGCTCAGTGTGGGGTTCAGGGACACCTCACCAGGAGGAGCAGCCTCTCTCCTGTCCCAGGGCACCCACAGCAGCCTCACCAGGGACACCTCCAGCCCAGTCCCTCTGCTGTGGGGTGCCGATTTCCAGTGCCTCCAGCCTCACAGGAGGACATTGGGTCTGTGTTGCAGCCGTCTGTGCTGGTCCTTCTGCCCCCAGCCAGACACTCCGGATGGACCCTGGACCTGGCTCATTGCTTGCCGTGCCCACGGCTGAGGATTGAGAGGAAAGATGTGTGCTAATGTCTTCACAAATCATTTGATGGGTGAAGCTGTGGGTGTTAACATCTTTGAAATGGATCTGTATGTCTCTACTAACTTCCTGCAGCGGGTTTGTTGCAGAGCCCAGACAGTTTGGCTCCCGAGACAGACAAGGGTCCGCACAAGGCTGAGCTTTGGAACTTTGGGGTGAAGCAGTAGGTTCAATGGGGGAATATGTGGCAGGCGGTTCGGGAAGGCTGCACCTTCCTTCCTGGTACCTCAGCAATGGGGAAAGGAAGAGGGCAGCATGCGGCCGGGAGTTTGGGGTAAAAGGAGGCTGCACTCGGAAACCCTGAGAAAAGCCCGCAGGTGTGTGCCCTGATGGACTCTTTCCCTTTATTCCAATGAAGTTAAAGGACTCCACTGTCTCCTTTTTGGACATAAACCTCTGGCATTTGTAGATTTTCCTGACATGCTTATCTGTAGCAGGTTTGCCTCCTGGCATCAGGACAGGCTTTGTCTTGTTGGCAAAGCCCCGTTGCGGTTATTGTTACTGTGTTCCCCAGAACTGTAAAACACTCATGAAAAGAAAAGAGGCTGTTGAGTGAAGAGTGTGTCCTTTCCTTTTGCCTTCTTTTCTTTTCTCCATGCGCCTACCATCTTTCATCTTCAGAAAATTGCCTACTTATCTCCCAAACATTGTTGCATTCTTTGCTGAATGTCCCTCTTCAGGAATTTATTCTATATGGAAATTACCCTGTACAGGAAATAATTTAACTTTTACTGTCCTCTTCTTACTTTTAAATTCTTGTGGGCTTTTTTCCCCCCAGCTCTTAAAACAATGAGGCTGGAAACTGCTGACACCCAATAGCCTTGACAAACTGAGTGTCAGCCTGACATGCTCAAAACCATCTGGTTCTTGGATGGATAATTCTGGCCAGGGTTACTTCCAGCTGCAATGGATCTGCAGCCCTAAATTCTGCTGGGGAAATCAAGGGCATGATGACAAGCCCCAGCAGGGAGTTTAAATCCATGTGCAATACAACAGTACCTTTTTGAAGATAATATCAAAAAGGTCAGGCTGATTGGAGCGGCTCAGACTGGAGTTTGGGGTTTTGTGACTATAGTTTTTTTTTCCTGGTGAAATACTGCTTTAGTCTTTTAAATGCTCATCAGAATAGGTTAATCTGCAATGTTAAAAATCAAAGGCATTGAAGGAGGCTACAATACTTTTATTTCCAAAACACTGCCACCAGGAAGACCAAACCTTCAGGTAGCTGTCTGTTAAAGGATTTTGTGCCTTTCCTAAAGCAGCTTTTATTGGAGAGAGACCCTCCATAAATAACAGCCCCAAGTGAGCTGTGGTTGCCATGGCTGACATGGAGAGATGGGGCTGAAGGCTCTGTAATCACGAGTGCCCAGGTTTCTTTGTGTCACACTCTGACACGTAACCAGAGGTGTGCAGAGCTGCAGCACTGCCAGTTCACTCTCTTACTTGCATTGAGACACTTTAGAGAAGGTTGTAGAAAACCAGGGGAGAACTCCTAGGACATTTATCACAGAATGAAAACCCATCTTCCCAGAGACCTTGTCCTGCTTTGGAGGAAGTGCGGCAGAAAGCTCAGTCAAGTAGAGGGAGAAGTTTGGGAGGAAATGTGGTAATAGTTAAGAATTATGTATTTGTATGCTTTGTCAGGTAAGTATACAATGAATAGTTTAGGAACAGCTATTCATTTTGTTCTACTCCCCAAAGCTGCCATCATTTACTGCTTTGAAGATAAGATGGCAGCCTATGGGCTCTGTAGTGCTTGAAACTCCAACATATAACTGCTTTCTAAACACAAATGCTTTTCCTAGTATCTTTTGAGTTGATGTTCCATCATTTCTATAATGTGGATACCGAGAGCAAAAAAAAATTCAAATTTGGATTCCCAGTTTGATTAGTCTTAGCTCTACCTCATGGAATTACTTAATTTCCCTTCTTAGTTCAGCTTCCAGGTGGGAGTGTGAAAGGACTGCTTAAATCAGGCCCGAGAATCTGGATTAGGGCATCTTTTCCAAAATGTTTGAGATGATTTTCTCTTTTGAGTGTATCAGAAATGGGAGGTGGCAGGGGCTATTTTTGAAGGGGATATCATCTAATTCAAAGCAGTGAAAGAGTGAAGCATTTCAGGCTTGGACTGGGAGGTTAATCATTAGGGGCCAGGAGCCCAGGAGGATCAGGTGTGGGTAAGGGTTCTGTGCAGACGGCAGAGCCTTGTTATTCGTGTTGGCCAACAAATACAGAATGAAATCTGATGATTTTAGTCAGGAAAATGTAGGTTAAGTCTTTAAATCAAACTTTGAATGTGTTTTGTCCAACAGCCAGGCTGTAACACACTGTAATGTGTAACTGCAAGGTGGCTGCTGCTGCTCTGCTTCCATAACAGAGAGGAATGTGCCAAGTGCAGTTCTGAAAGCATTTACCTTCTCTGGGATATCAGTTAAACTCAAAGATTTGCATGGAAGTACAATACTGAGTGGAACTTCCACACTAGTGCAAAAACAGAATATCTAGCCATCTGTTTATTTAATATACATGGGGCTTTTTATCCATGTAGGATGCAGTCCTGATGATGGGTGTTTCAATTCTTCATGTTTCTTGCAGTTGCAACTGTAGAAATTTAATTTAAAACAGAAAAAAAAAAAAAAAACAAAAAAAAAAAAAAAGGGAGTGTTGAAATGTGGAAGTGCCAGAAGGAAGAGAAATCAGAATGGCAAGTGTGAATGATCTGTGCATTAGCAGGTTACAATCCTGGCACATCCACCTGCAGCTTTTCAGGACACCTGATCAGAAAAACAAGGGACAGCCTGCACAAGCAGCAGTCCACACACAGGCAAGAGCAGAAAACACTCTTTCAGATACTGTGAGAAGGAGATAAAGGATAGTAAATCCTAATGATACAGAAAGGTGAGACAGGATGGGTAAACACACCTTGGTGCTGGCTGTCCCACCTGCACTCATGAATTTTAATGCTTGTGACAAAATGCTGCATTAGGACTTGTTTTAAAATAAAATAATTTATAAATTATAAATCAAAGATAAATCCATTATTTTTAATCAAAGAAGCTCATGTGCTGAACTTCAGTATTCTAACATTATATCCCAAGAAGAAGTTTGTTGACAAGGAAAAGCTTGTTAGGGAAAGCACTCTCCTGAAATTAGGAGGAAAGTGCTGATACTCTCTTGTCTTTTCTGGCTGTTCAGTGGTGTTGGAACAAATAAACAGCCTGACCAGTGTGATAATGAACTCTGCCTTGCAGAGGGAGTCACTGCCCCACATCAGCTGCATCAGGAATGTTGAGGAGGGCCAGTAGCAGGCAGAAGTTTATTTTATATTACTGTCTTCACCAGGCATAATATAGATAAATTACAAGAGGAAATACGTGTTTGAATAAGTTTGTGCTTGATCCTTGTTTAGGTTCAGAAACAAGACAGCAGCAAGGTAGTTTTGGATGCTTTTTATACTTTTGTGATGGTGCTGTGGCAAGGACGCTGCCAAAGCTCAGGAGCACCATGGTTTGCTGGGAACAATTTATCGACAGAAATCCCTGGGGTTACATTCAGACCTCCTGCAGCTTCTGTTTTTAGCAGATCAGGTTGTTACCTGAGAACAAGAGAGAAGTTAAAGAACCCTGAGATATTTTTTTTTTTCTTTCTCTGGAGCCAAGGTCAGGTAACTCCCACCAATAAAGGGAGGGAATGTTGATCACTGATGGCAGTCACTGGCATCCTAACTCAAACACTGCGTAAATGTCAGGCTTCAGCATCATAGAAAGTCAAAACTGGCTGCCAAAGTTGAATTATCCGTAGGTAATCTCTGCTCTGGGGTCTTTGCCTATATGAATTAGGAAAAGGAACATTAAAATACATGGAGGATTCGACAGTTTCTGTGCTCTGTTGTCAGAAGTTGGCCTATGTGCTTTTTTAAGGCAGTGACATAAAAATATTTCTTTAGTGCTTGTAAGCAAAATGTGAGGAATTGTTAATTGCAGTGGTTTGATCTTGTTGTTGCTGTTTGAATCAAAAGAAAGAGTGGTCCGAGGGTCGTGTCTGTCACTCTGCCCTCCAACCAGTGTCTCTTTGTTTTCTCCCTTTAATTTTTTCTTTCTCTCTGAATGTTTCAGACATTTCAGAAGCAGGGTAATGTCACAGCAGGGTAGCTAGAGGTTGTAGTCTTAATTCATTTTCCCCCATGACAAGCTGAAATGCAAAAAAGAAGTGTATTTGCCTTTGAGGTGGAGGAGGTTTGAGGGAAAGGACAATCACCAAAAATTTGAATTGCTGCTTGGAGAAGCCTGCCTTTGTTTTGGCTGCTTTGAAAGTCTAGGCAACTGTGGTTAAAATTGGATGTCTTACCTGGGTGGAATGTATCTAGTCATCCTTGCATTTCTGAGACAAGGATCCATTTGTCATTTACCTCAAAAGAGCCCGAATTTTCTGCAGTCTCATTGGACATAAGAAAGGACTGTTCTTGTGGCCACTAAACCATTAGGAACAAAACTGTACAAAATGTTGAAGATATTTTTCTATCTCCTATTTCTGGACCGTGCATAGTTTTCAGTCATGTATTCTTCAGTATGTCTCCTCAGCGACAATCTTCTAGTATAGGGATATATAATATATATAAATGCCTCCTCTATGATGAAAAGAAAGTTTCTTCTTCTGTCAAGGCCGGGCTTTCATAAGCATGACTGAGCTGTTTTAGATAAAATCTTTCAACAAAAATACCTGCTTTTGGGAAGGCCAACCTCTGACGCTTTCTGTGTGTAATAAAGTCTGGGAATAGGCATTGGTGGAATTTGGTGTTCACAGGGAAAACACTTGTGAGAGTAACTCAGCCTACACGGGGCTGCTTTAGCAGCTTTGTGCCTCAAGAATGTGAAACTGCTCAGGTTGAAGTCCTTTCACTTCAATATACATGACTTGTGTGGGAATAGGGATGTCTCTCCTGAAGAGCTCTCCTCCTCCTAAGTGAAAGGCTTGGAGCTGGAGTCCCTGCTGCCAAGGCTGCCTCAGAGGGAAGGGGGACCCTGGGCACCTGCGCTGTGGGAGCAGCTTGGGAAGCCAGAGAGCTGGCACAGGGGCAGGGCTGGCCCTGCTGCAGAGGGCAGCTCCTGCCTGCAGCCCTCAAGGCTGCCACAATCCTGGTGGTTGGTCTGAGTGTCCCCAGCACTGCCGTGCTGGATCTTCCCGTTCCTTGTCCATCTGTTGAGTTTCCGGATCCTGGCCACGATCCGCACACCCGGTGTAGCAGCACTTGCTGCAAAGTTTTTAGAACACGCTAACAGAAACTCTGCTATGCCTTTTTTTTTGTAATGGATGAGTTATCAGTGTTCCCCATGGCAAAGGCCTCCAAGCCAAGCTGCTTCCCTCAGGCACTGCTGTCCCTTGGGGCCTCACAAACATCAGCAGGGGACAAACCCCCTGTGAGCTGAACCTTGGGCACGTGCAGAGGTGCTCTGCTGAAGGTGGACTTACGTGGATGTCTGCCCCAGGTGAGGATTTAGTCTTTAGTACCTAACAGTTCAGAATGTTTTCTGGTGTACACGATCAAGTAAACTGATGGAGGAGAGAGCAACCTGGGTTGGGGCGTGGTGACTTCCGCGGGGTTTTGTTTCTTTTTTAATCTTGCCCATTGGGTTTCTTCCCATTCTTGTTTGAGGCACATTAAACAGCATGAGTTTAACAGCCTCATGTGAAGGGGTTGTAACTTTAGGAGCAGGTCAGACAGCTGAATTTCCCAATCTCAGCTGTTATTTAGGAGGAACACCTCAGCTCTGAACTCCACTGCAGATACGACAGCATGTCTCAGTTGGCAACTCGTCATCATTAACCATAAAGTATAACGCTGGGCTTGGTGTGACAGTTTTAATCAACTTCTCCCTCAAGGTCACCCTTGGCTTCTGAGTTATGGGAGTCTCAAAACCTGTTGTGATTTATTTTGATGAAGATAAGTCAGTCCATGTTTTCTGACAGTTTGGCTGTTCTGTGGTCTGTAACTACATTGCTTCTAGTACTGAAAATACACTCAGGACAAATACATGTGGATGGACAGCTCAAATAACATCAATCCATCTCAGCAAATGGCATTAGTTCTCTTATTGCTTCTTTCAGCTGACTTGTCCCTTCATAAAAGAAGAGGTTCATTTCTCCCACAGGAGGTTCAGAAAAAACTACTTTTCTCAGAAAACCCCTTAGCTTTCTGGTATTGCACTTAGATGGTTTGGGAAGCGACAAAGGGATTTGTAAAGATTTTTGGGCAGTTTGAGTCAGAGGAAGGAGGAGGAGCTGAGTGCCTGACCTTGCTCTAGCCACTCAGCCTGAGTGCTGTGAAATTCAAACCCATTTATATCCACTCATTTCCCTTGTGTTCCCATTTCCATATGCACATATGGCAGGGATCAGGAGGATGCCTCACGAGGTCAGTGTGACTGCCTTAGGAATGGTACATGGCTTCTATCAAAATGATTACCAAATACCTGCTGTTAAAAGAGTTGAGTGGATGCTGTGGTGACAACCTATGGAGAGTTATGTGTGGATTATAATTGTGGGATAAGGATGAAACTGAAGTTTACCCTCCTGCAATTTTGATGTAGTTGAAAATCAGAGTTGTGCCTGTTTGGATACCAGCATGCTTAATGATGGTGGGTGACCTGGGTGCTAATCTCTGCAGACAGGACTTGCTGCACTGCCCACAGACAAGGGGATTGACTGACCTCCCAGCCAGCCTTCAGCAAAGCAACGCACAGGAGCTCTGCAGACAGAGCTTTTGGACAGTCCTGGGCACTCTCCCAGCGGGTTCCTGCTGTGCAAATCTGGTAGCTGCTGCTTGTATGCTGGGATGTGCTGGTTTACTTCCTGGGCAGAAAATCCTGGAGCTCTTGAGGGCTTTTGGCATCTGCAGTAGACAGAGGTGTTGACCAAACTGTACAGAGGTAACTTTAAATATTCAGACAAAACTGCTCAGTAGGAGTGGTCTTGTAAAGACCATGGTCAGGATAGTTATGAGATGGTTTGTACATAATTTAAGGGAATGGGTAGATATGGGCTCTGCCTATGCTGGAGTAGGCACATAGGTGTGCTAGTGGGATGTAAGAACTCTCCAGAATGATTCAGGGAGCCTTATTTCACCTGGCTGAAAGCATCTTTGCAAATCCTTGTGAAGTGGAGGCACTCATCAGTACCTGGACAGCAACTGACCATCCTATTCAAGAAGTTTCAATCTCTAAAGAAGCATCACCCAATGCAAACCATACCGATCAATTAATTATTTCAGCAAGCACTTGTGTCTGAGTGCGTGCAACAGCATCCATTCAGCACAAGTGGGGTGCTTCCACTGAGTTGTTGCCAGTGTCATCCCTTTATTGACTCTTCTTCAAAGAGCTGGAAGAAAGTCTTGATATGTTGGTGAGCAATGTTAGTAATTGTGAAAAGTGTTGAAGGTCAAGTTTCCCAAAACCAAAGTCCATGTTGGCTGGTACATCCTTTTGGCAGGGATTATTTCCAAGCCAACAGCAGTGTGGGCACTTGTCCTGGGGACAGGAGGTTGCAAGAAGTAGAAAGTCTGGCAAAGACACAAGTGCTGCCATGGCTACACCTGAAAAACATCTGAGAGACACACAAGCTCTTCAGTGCAAACTGCCTAGGTAACTAGGTTGGTACTCAGTACAAAGTCTGGATTACAGTTTAAAAAAGAATTGGAATGTACGATCTCTGCGTTGCTATTCCTTACAATAAACCCTTTATTTATAAAACAATTTCAGCCAATACATGGCTGATTCAGATGGTGCTTCAGGATTTGAATGAAGTCAACAGCTTTTCTGTGCCTGTTTGACAGTGGATGAGTGCAGGCTATTTGCTGTAAGAAGTTGAGGTTGAAAGAATAGTGGTGATGCAGGCAGACTGCCATCTTTCTCCCATTATCTATATTCGCTAAAGCTGAAAATACATGTTGTTGCTTTCAGTTCTGATATTTGATATATTCAGTGCTTCATGAACCAGCCAGACAAAGTGCTACTTTATTGAAAGTAGGAAAAAGCCCGCTTCAGATAAAGTGCAGCTTAAAAAGATTGCCTCTGCCTTAGCATTGACCATCATGTCTCCCACATTTGCCAAAATTCTTCACATGAGAAGATTAAAACTTAAGCAGAGGGGGACCTTTTATAGACATGTTTCTGCTTATTACTCCCACTGAGCTCATCATTCCAAGAGCTTTTCTGTTGATTGCAATGGCCACTCTGAAAGGGGTCTTCTGAGGCTCTGCTCTTCTGCCCGGACCCTTTAATGAAGGTATTTCATCTTTTTCTGAACTTCTACACGCAAATAAAGAAGCCGTAGAATTTGTACTTTTAAGTAACAAGCGTGGGCCAAACAGTCTTACTTTTGCAGACAAAATTACTGTCTTTACGGGGAAAGGAAAAGATTTTAAATTTTTAAGGTTTTTTCCCCAGGCGGACTTACAGACTGCAACATTGAGAAGCGTTTGCTACCGATTCTGTAAAGTGCCTTGGAAAGAGCAACCTCACCTTTGTTGCTGTGGCTGGACCACAGTGTTTGGAAAACAGCTGTGCAGGCTCTCCAGAGTGGTCTTTGCACTTTTCTGGGTGCTCCTCCCTGCTCTGCTCAGCTGGGCAGAGTCACCTTCTCGGTGCACAGTGGCTGGTTTGTGGAGCTTGGCTGTCCCAGCCATGGCTGTGGATGTTTGCTGCTCCCATCAGAGGTTCAGTGTTTATTGTGGATGCGGGGGGGTCGCTGAGGCAGGAGGCTGTTTTTGGGCTGTTGGCCCTGGGGACAAACAGCCGGTGCAGTATATGGCATTTTCTGCTTGTTTGCAGAAGTGAAATCTAGCCCACTGTTCTCACAGACAGTGATGGATTAGATTGGTATGAAGGTATACAGAAGTCTCTTGGCAACCCAAAAACGAGCATTTCTAACACTTCTTTTCCTGCATAGTCTTTCTCTAGGCAATATTTTATTGTCCAACTTTTAATAAAGTCTTGTGAAGTAGCAGTAAAGCAGAATATGAAGGTATTACCTTCACCAGGATATCAAATATGTAAGAAGCAAATCGCAGCTAGCCCAATACTTCAGTTTGACAGTTAAGCTATATTGTAACAATATGCGCATGTGGACCATTCACAGATGGTATTGTAGCTGTAAATTAAACTACATTAAATCTTCAAGCATCCAGTGGGAGATTTTTCCCGTCTCCTCTCTCCTCAATATGCAGAGGAGTTTGGTCCAATTAATTTTTCCAGCACAAGAATTATGAAGGATCCTACTACCGCTTTTCAAATAGATTTCATTAGGGGTTAGAGCTTCAGGATACAGTGTCCTGAAGAATCCCTCTGGCAATATCTGAAAAGAAACATCAGTGTCATGTTCTTTCTATTTTTAATGCACTTCACTATGGAAACAGTTCTATGCTTCTCTGCTGTCTGTCCATCTCCCTAGTAATTTTGAACTGTTGGATGACATAAATCAAATGTGACAGAGGTAGAGGTCTTAAAAGATAATTAGCTTCCTGCAAGTTTTTGTGCAAGTTACTGTCTGGATAAAGATGAAATTCTACTTTATGCCTTTATAAACTTAGTCTGCAGCCTATGTTGAACCTTTACTGGAGAATTTAATGAATTTACAAAGAAAGGAATTTACATTCCATACTCTTGATATGGGTAACAGTGGAGCTGGAGCAAGTAAAGCTGTGTCTGTAATTTCCAACTTGCTGCATTGTGTGCTTGTGCGGAAGGAACTTGCACCTGGGCAGAAAAAGCACAGTGACTTTGCTCCTGGTCGTTGCTAAAAGGCAAGGACTGAGCTTTGGTTTAAGGGATTACTTTTGATTGAAGCTGCTGCAGCTCAGCCTGTGCTCTGCAGAGCATGATCTCAGCATGGCCACCCTCCCAGGCCGGGAGCTGTGCTGGTCCCTGTGCCTGGGGGTTTGGGCAGTGAAGCCAATTTTGTGTGTTTTGTTGCTGCATTTAGGGGTGTAAGCCTGTGCAGCACTGTGGTGCTGGATCACATGCTGTACACCTGTGCTCACACCCATCTGTATTCCCTAATGCACCTCATGCCCACTGTTTTGTTTTGGATGCTGGCTGAGGTAGAATGAGTTGCTTTTGGGGCTTTTTACAGTCAAGGTCCCTGTTCACCCACCCACCATTCTGACCTTAGCCACTGCCCCAAGAGAGTGGATTTCCTGCCCAATTTCTCCTCCAGACCATGGCTACATCCAAGTGTAAACTGTGGGATGACTTTCTGATTTTCTAATGCTATCATTTTGGTGAGCTTTTAATGATTTATTAGCCTGGCTGCTATTTTGAACGCTGTTAAACCCATTTTTAAGACACCATGCAGCCCCAGGGTTGCAACAAAGTTTTAAATTGGCTACTTTTACAAGCATCTCCTGGATTTGCATTTTCTGTGAATGCTTTGCCCGCCTTTTGTACTCACCTGAGTAGAAGAAATCGTAACAGAGGCACATAAAAATATCCAATTCTCATATTCAACTCGTCTTACTGCACAAGAATAAAGGAATGCTCACTGATGAGAGGGAACATGCTCAAAAAGTGTTTGGGAAACAGTTTTCATGGTAGATAAGGAGCTTTTTTAGTCCTGGGAAATCATTAAGGCAAAGTGTGGCAGGGCTCAATGTCTCAGAGACCAAGAGCAGCAGAATAATGAAACATTTCTAGGTGCAGCAGGCAAATCAAATGTGCAGAGAATGCCAACACAGAACTGGCACAACCCTTGTGAAGGAGGTCATTGAGTAGTTTAGGGTGGTTAATTTAGGTTTTGTGCTTGTAAATGGAAATTTTTAAGAAATAGAAGGCAAAAATTACTTGTTTTACGTGATAAGATGAGAAGGATCATGTTCCCTACATGTTCCAGCTACTTTTTCTCCTCTATTTCTCATTTCCAGCTAGACAGCCATCCCAGCAGTTTGATGGACAGGAACTGGAAGAAATAAGACACTTTTGTGGCGTGGGGGGAAGTGATAATGTAAAGAAAGTACAATCAACTACGAGGCGATGTTTTTGGCCCTCCTTTCTCTGACAAACACTTCCCAAACTGCTGCTGCCCTGTCTGCCCGGAGTAGGGAAGCATTTGACTGCAGATTTAAGGGAGGTGGGTAACAAAGGACCCTTTGGCTCTGGAGCCCAGGAGGGGCCGTGCTCCTTTCACTGGGTGTGTTTGTCAGCGGCTCTGCAGGGCTGTGCTGGGCCCGTGGCAGGGGGAGAGCAGTGCAGCCCAGCAGGGCTGTAGCAGGTGGGATGTTGCAGTGCAACCCCACACTTCAACAGGTGTTTCCGTATTGGGAAAAGAGTTTCAGTTTCACCCCTGAACTTTTAAGGAAGAAGAACCAGAAACTTTGCTCTCCGCACCATAATTGGCCCAGTGCCAGGACAAAGGCACTCCTTGGATCCTTGAGCTGCTCCTCAAGGAATGGAGCTATTTTCTATTGGGCGGCATGCCAAAAACTCCTCCTAGATCGTTGAATACTTAAGAGAGAGCACAGAGATTCTCAGGGCATTTTCGGGGTGTCTTAGCAGATGTAAGGGACCTCCCTGCACTGTGCATGGCTTTTTCTGTAAATTTTGTTTTGTAAATTTTGTTATTTTCTCTTTAATTAAAACCTTTTTGCTTCTCCAAACACCTCCCATCACTCTCTCGCTAATTTTTCGTAAGCCATTTCTGAGAGGCTGCTGGCAACCCTCAGAGTGTGACGCACCTTCGTGGGGCTAAAAACACACTGGCCTCACTCAGAATTGTATCAGTGGGTACCTCTCACAAGGATAATGTTTAGCTTTGTGCCACAGGGGCAGCATTTTGCCAGCATGGTGTAAGTATCTGTGAAGTTCAGAGCTTCTCTCGCTGTCTTCATGCCTGCTCTTCCACAGGACAGGCTGTCTCAAACTGCAGTGTATTCCTGGGTGGGCTGCTGGCAAATTTTATGTGCTTTTTGTTTGCTCTGAAAATAGTTCTCAGTGGGTTTTGTGGGGAGGGGTTAAGGAGATTCTCTAGTTCTCTGCTAGTCTTCTCCAGCGCTATTCAAAACGTTTAATTGCTCTGTGGCGTGAGCAGAACTGGATCCAGTGTCAGAAGACATAGCAGATATGGCTCAGAATGTGAGATTAATTATCCTTTAATTCATAAGACTGGCTTTGGTAACCTTTTGATCTTTGTGCTCTCAGTTACCCTGAAAAATTGTGTCTCAGAAGTTCTAGAGTTGGCCTTGCTGTGGAAAAATGGAACAGCAGTACATACATGAACATAATGCAACAAGAGAGAAAGGAAGTTATCTGTCTTTTGATTGAAGATGGAGCTTCTCAACAAACAAGTGCAAAAGTCGGTCAGCTACCTCCAAATACAAAATATTTGGAAAGATGGGAAGAAAGGAAGAAAGGCTCATGTTGGAATACAGCTGCTCGAGGCCCCAGTCCCTACAGTGCCACCAGGGGGGTTCTAAAGGCACCTGACTTACAAAGGGGCTCCGCATCCATGCACCTCCCAAGGCCTGCTCTCAGAAATTAGCATGAAGAAACATTAAAGATTCCTTCAGGCAAAAAGGGCTTTTTGTGAGCTCTTTGTTTGCTTTTCTGGGTTGGATTTGGGTATTGTTTTTTTTCTGGGATTTGGTTATTTGTTTTTTTTTGGTTGGTTGGGTTTGATTTAGGGTTTGTTTTTTTGTTTGTTTGTTCATTTTTGTTGGTTGGTTGGTTGGTTTTTGTTTGTTTGTTTGTTTTAAATCTTCCTGCCTTCTAAAACAAGCTGTCTGGAACTTCAAGCAGTGTTGTTTGCCACTTCTGGTGGGATCTTTTTCATTGCCACTAGAAGCTGTTTATGGACCCGTGTCACCTGTCCCTGGTGAGTTTATCTCAGTCATGTTTGCAACATTCGAAGTCATGCTTAAGGGTGAGCCCAGAACTTCACAGGTTCTCTGCTTTGTTACAATGGAGTAAACATGATGCGAATGCTTTGAAAATTGGGTAAATTAATTTATTTTAAAGTTCCAGGGAGGATCCAGGCATTGATCTTGCAAAGTAATTCACCCCTGAAGAGCTCGTGGCAGCATTAGGACCTGTGCTTTTATAAAACTCGTTATTGGGAAGGTGTCTTCAAAAAATCTCAACATAGATTGGATAGCTCTTTAAAATAATTGGTTGAATATTAATTTCTGTGGCTCACTGCAATTATGTTAATTATGGGGAACTCATTAGGCACTAATGTAAATATTAGAACCCCTTCTGTAACATTCACTGTAATTTAATGCTAATTCACAGAACCATTATTAAACTGTTAATAGCCAGGGATGGAATCCATTCAAGTACATAACACCCCACACAATCAGTACAGCCTTGCAGCTGTGGAGGAATGCGTGTTACAGTCCACACACACTTTGAACAAACAGTCCTGAGCTCTTGGCAGCCTTCCCATCACAAATTAGAGGAGACTCAGAGCAAACTGTCACAGGGTTCTTGGTGCATTGGCTGACCTGGCCTCACCAGTCCTCATGGATGCTGGTTCTGTGGCTAAATTACTACATAACTTTGTATCTCATGTCATCTGTTTGGAAACCCAGATGATTACATCGCCTGCATAATTTTAAAATCTAGAAAGCTAGCAAAGGCAGTTTCCCAATCTTGTGTTTATTTTGTATCCATGCACTTTAGATTTCCTTGGCATAGGGGTTGCTAATAGTTCTGTTCACATACACAGCTTGCAGTTGTCTGATTCAACCTCTAGTCATTTGATAATGCTGGTGCAAGAGGGGATGACCTAGTTGTTTTTCATGAAATATTCACATCTGTTATTTTGTTAGTCAAGGGGGCAAAAAGGTAGAAATTTAGTCAGTTTGAAATTTTTGGGTGAGGGACAATAAATAACTGGGTGAGGGCTTTGGAAAATGCTGTGTTTTAATATAGAGCTTTATATTCCGAAGTGACGGACACACAACCCGAAATAAGTGCTGACATGAGGTCTGGCTAGAATTTAGGTGCTTAAATTGCTGGTCTGAAGAAGTCTACGTGGCTGCTTTTGAACCTCTGGAAGAGATGTAAATGTAAGCTGCCTGGAATTGTGCTGGTCCCTTGGCAGGCCTGGAGGGCTGCACCCAAACCCACCCATGGTGGGGACTCCGGGTGCCTGTCCCCATCCATGCCCTGTGGAGCTCAGCAGGGAAGAGCTGTGCTGCTGGAGGGAGGCCACTCACAGCCTTCCTGGGGCTCCTGCTTCTTCCATTTGCTGCTGCATATGTTTTTGTTTTTGCCATTTGGCTGAGGGAAGCAGAGGGACCTGAATCCACCTGCCTCACCTACCTGAGAGTGTGGATTCACATCCCTGCAGCCCTGCACGGTGCTGAGGCCACCAGACAGCTGGTGGTTTGGGCAGGGGGCATGCCCATATCCCCTTACTGAAGGGTTTGGGAATGCTGGTCTAAGTATATGAAAAGAAGGAGGGCAAATGTCTGGAAGGTAAGGAATGTGGGCTCCAGGAATCAATTCAGGGTAATGAATATATTCTCTGCAATGATTTTGTTAAAATTCTTGTCCTGGTTGTCCCCCAGAGACCCAGAGTTCCTCCGGCTCCCATCCAGAAGGAGCACAGTGCTGCACACAAGGGGTGGAATCTCCTTGCACCTGCTTATAAAGGAGTGAGGAAAGCATCACCTCTCCCGTCTTCCAGAGACAGTCGGGCCGTGGGCTCCCAGTGCAGGGAGGTTCAAACAAACTCTGAACATTTTCCTGCTCTGTGGGCTGAGGACAGTGAATACCAAGTATGCTGATGCCAGCCAGCACTTTACTGGTGTGCAGACAGCTGGGCTGGGAGCAGCCTGCACGCTCTCTCTGCCCAGGCTGTCTTGGGAATGTAGGTCTGTCTCTCAGGGTGGTGATGATTTCTTTTCTCTGGTCAGATGCCTGAAAGCTGAGGCAGTCTAACTCCTTAGAGACTTGAACTGAAGATTTTCTTCTTTAATGGGCTATATTGCCCTCAGCACTAACTTTTCTCCCTTCTAGAAACAAGGTCACAGTAGGAGTCTTGCTGGTTTAATAAACTTAGAATTAAAAGAACGGAATTTCAAGACCATTTTTTCATTAAATTATCAGTTTGAAATGACTTTATGTACCATCTTTAACAGCACCATCTGGTGGCTCTCAGGTAATGTTGACATTAGCCATGGCTAAAGCTGTTCCTTACATTATTACAGTGTCAAATACTTGGTTTGTTGTGAATGCCAGAGGAGGTGTGTGGATTCTGTATGGGTAAAAATGGCAAAAATAAGTAGATTTGACAAAAGCATGTTGCTGAAATCTGTGGGGTAAAGTAGGGCAGAACTCCAGGGCTGTATGTGCATAAATATTTGAGTACTAGAAGAGCGATATTTTCTCATTCCTGTAATATGTTTAAAGATGCCTACTTACCATACAAAATCTATTATTAAAGATTATTTTATATTTGCTTCTAATCTTCTTACATATATGTGGAGTCAGGAGAGATCAGCAGTGTCACTGATTGGAAGAGCAGGCTGCTGAGCAGCATGGGGAATTTATAATATATTGGGGGCTTAGGAATGTGAACTTTCATTTTGATTTATTCAGTCTCAGCAAACAGAGAGGGTAGATATCACAGCAGTGAACAAGGAGGTAAAAAGACAATCCACGTTCAGCCAGGGAAGCCTTGAAAGACAACCAAAGGCAGAATCTCTTTCTGCTGTGAGCCTTTGTGTAGTACACAGGACTGAGGGAGCTAATGGCCATAGAGGTGCAGTTAGATTTTCTGCACAGGAATTCCAGAGTGGGCAAAGTATCCTTCTGGTCCTTCTCCCCCCAGCTGGAATCCAGCTCATCAGTGTTCAGTGTGCTGCTTTTCGTTAGTGATTTATGAGTGGCAGTAAGTGTAAGGTCACACAGATTTTGATCTTTGTTCTCACTGTAACAGCTGATGATGCTGCATGGAGCTCCTGCTCATATTTTGGTCTCTGTGCTATCGTGAAGATCCAATTCCCCCCTCAGTGCTGGGTGATCTCCCTGACTAGGAATGCTGTGGGCAATTATGGATGTTTTCACCAAGCCTTGGCATCAGCAGCTTAGCACTGGCTTAAATACCCAGAAGCAGAATTTGTGCTTGGGTGTTTGTAAGGCAGGTAATGTTGGCATTAGCCATGGCTAGAGCTGTTTCTTACATTATTACATTATTATTTGTAAGGCAGTTCACTCACAGCTCCCAGGACAGGACCCTTTCCAGAGCAGAGCTTCCTATGCTTTCCCTTTGCTTTGTTTTCCACTTACTAACATGAAATAAAGATGACCTGGAAAATACAAACTCAAGTGTTACAATTGCTAGTTATTATTTCTGAGGAATGTAGATCATTTTTTAAAAAAAGTCTTTTTGGAATTTATGTTGAGAAAGACCAAATTAAATGGTGGCAGGAAGCAGTTTGGCACAGTAAGTGGGAAGGTGCTGTCTCAAAAATCTGTGTTCTCTGGAGCTAACTGGGGCCAATACACCATTGGCCACACCACAGTTATCTCCTCCATGCCTGTTCCTGTCCCTATTGTCTGAACTGTGCTCTCCTCACAAAAACAGGTGTTCTAAAGTGTTCTGCAAATATTAAAGCTTTGCAGTATCCTTTTTTTTTCAGTCTCTTCCTTACTTTGTGTGGCCCAGTATTGTGGTGAACACAATGAGCTGTGTCCTCATCAGGTTCAGGGGAACTCATCAGCTCCCCACCTCTGATGGTGCTGAATAGTACACAAACCGGGCTCAGAGCATCAGTCCAAAAGCAGAAATAATTTAATTGGTTCCAGGATCTGTGGAGGAGAAACAGAAGCCAAATAATCTGTTGCAGCCATGCTCCACTTCAAGAGGTACGTGGAGATGGGGAAATATCTCATGCCAGCTTGTTAGAAAGGTGGCTGGAAGTTACAGATTGCACGGATGTGATACTGGAGGCAGAAAACAAATGTTTCCCACCTAGTGAGAAACACTTCAGAAAGGAAGATTCATCACTTAATAGCAGCATGATGGTTGCTGTTGAAAGGAAGAGAGAGTCCCCTAAAAGCCTAAAGCTTTATCTGAATGAGCAAAATACACAGGATTTAAAAAAAATGACAGCTTAAATGTAGAAATGCAACAAGGCAGACTGAAAAAAAAGAGTTAGAGGAGCATTTGGAAAAGACATCAAAACTAGTGAAAAATAAATCTTGAAAAACATCAGGATCAGGAAGCCTGCCAGAAAAATCTCTAGGGCTGGTAGATGCTCAGAAATGACAAACAAATTCTTTGCATCTGTTGCTCATTGTGAAGAAATGGCAGTTCCCTGTGCTGGTACACTTCCTAAAGAAGAATTCCTCAGGAAGTCTCTTTCAAATTGACGAATTGGTAGAGGAATTTATGAATCAAGTTGAAGTTGCCAAGTAATTTATTAACCCAAGTTTTCTGTAGGAATTCAAGAATAAGATAGCAAGACTAACTGTGGTGTTCCATAGAAGTGCTCTGGTACTTGAGGACTGAAAGCTGGCAAATGGGATACGGCTTTCTAGAAATGTCATAAGGGAAACCACAGGCTGATGGGCTTGGCATATGCACGAGAAGAAATTGCTGTACAATGGTGTATTGAGAATGGAATTACAGGCTACAGAGACAAGAGTCAGCCTAGTTTTTGTAATGAGTAGCCAGTCTGTGCAAAATGTCAGAGCTTTTCTAATGAAACAGCAAATGCATCTGTTCCAGGACCCATGGTAGTCAGCAGATGCATAAATGATTTGGAAAGAATTGAATACTTGTTGTTCATTGCTGTTCTGAACAGCTTTGAATTATTGATGATGGTAGGAAAATTTTGTAAGAACCCAGTGAAGCTGAGTGAGTGGGAAGTGAAATACAGACTGGCTATGTAGATAAGCAGAGTGATTCATCACTTTGTATATGGGGAGTAGGGAATCAGAGTGGGGAAGAACTGAATGTGCCCTGAGATGTATCTTGGATAAGAACTTGAGTTATGAGAGAAATGCCATCTCAGTGCTCAGGAATGATCCAATGAGTGTATCAAATATTAGAGTTGTTAGGACAATAAGAGAGAGCAACTTGGGGAGGAATTAATTACTTTGTGTGACAATATCAATGCATAGAACTTGTGCCTCCTGAGTACTGTATGCAGTTGTGGTTCCTTTGCTTCCAATCCAGTCCCAAATAGATTAAAACTGGATGAAGCAGTGAGAAGACAGCAAGGTTCTTAGAAATCTTGGAATGGGGTCTGTAAAAGAAATGAGCAGTGAGGCTAAGGCCCTTCAGCATGCAAGAGACTCTTGAGGGAAGTGGTAATAAAGGCTATGAAGTTGTGTGGCATGGAGAGGGTAGGTAAAGTTTGATAGTTCTAATTCAGAACTGCCTTCCCAGTTCCTGGTTTGGCCGCTGCTAGAGGCAGCACAGTGGGCTGCGTGGGCCCTTCTGTCCCCTCTGTGGCTGTCTTGTGCTTGGCTTGAGGTGATGTGGGAAACCACTGCTGCGACTGTTCACAGCAGGATTGGCCTCCCATCAGGATCTCCATTCATCCTCTCCAGAGTTAATTCAGAGTCAGACATCAGGCAGCTGAGCTGACAGCTGCTTATCCTGACCAAGCGACTTGTTTGTAAGATTCCTGCAGAAGATTTGTTTTGTCTTTAGTTGAGGGCCACTCCATGCGTGTGGGACAGTGGGGAAGGTCTGAACAGCATCTCTACAGCCAAGTGTGAAGAGCTGGAGCCCAGCTCCCAAGGCAGGGATCCAGACTGCCTCTCACTGGATGCAGAGGCAGGAAATTGTAGCCCCAGGCAATGAATCGGGAACGGCGGTTTTGGGTTTGCAGTGATCATGTTTTAGTTTCAGCAGTGTTGGGAAAATCAAAATGTTGTGAGTAATTCTAAAAGACTACAGAAACCAAAAGATAAAAGTCAGAGTGTCCCATATGCTTTTACAATATTAAAACAACTCAGCTAAAGCTGGGTCACGGCCAGCCTCTTGATAAAGGCTGTGCTTTTGCATTCTAAGCAACAAAAGACTAAATCACAAAGAGCATACTGACCCTTTATATGCAACTGTAGAGGGGAAGAGAAATCTCAGAGTATTGAAATTTTTCTTTGAAGAGTTTTTTCATGTTATTTTCAGACATGAAAGGTAAGATCATGGTATGGATAGGGACTAAAGAGTTTGAGGGAGTAGCTGAGCGTTAATGTCCACACATGGAAGTTGCTAGGAATGGTGTGTTAATCTGAAGGCTGTGGTGTTGGGAATCTTATAAATCACTCTTATAAAGAGTGATTTAGGGTAGAATGTTCTGTAGAACCAGTAAGTTTTATTTATACTGAAAAGCTTCACAAGCTTTCCACTTCTGAGTGCTGTACTATCACAGCTTATTGCAGATATGAATTAGTTTGTTTTTAGGACACATGGCTGTAGTATTGGACTTCCATCTTGCTATCATTCAACACCTTACTGGTCTTCCCTTTGCTTAAAGATTCTCGGGTAAGGTGGATTATATGGTCTCTGATTAGGACACGGGACTGATCTCCTCACACCTTACAAAGTTACACTGAAGAATGTAATGTCATGTGGAATTTAAGGTTTCCACAGGTGCAGTCACAGCACCAAGTAGTTGTGGGTGTTGCCATGTCAGTAGGAAACCAATTGAATGGTTCACCACCAGGAGATGGGCGCTCGACCACTCGGGTCAAAACGTGGACACACATGCTGCACCATTGACCAGGCAGAAACCCTGCCAGCTTTATCAAGTACCTAAATCAATTTGAAATATTTGGTGTTGGTTCTCATGGCCTCCAGGCATCCACATTCAAATGCAGCAAATTGGCTTTCCAGGACAGAGTGTGAAACATCTCACAGCCCCGGGGAGCAAAGATGCTCAGTGATGCAGTGAGTGTACCCTCTCCCCCACATGCACAGTAGGAGCGATGAGAGAATGTAAATGAGAGAAGCCCCAGTAGCCATTACAATTTCCTGCAGATTCTTCAGAACATGACAGTAGATTCCCTCAATCAGGAACAACAACCTTGCTGTAGATTTCTAGTCTTTCAACACGAAGGTTTAAGGCCAAATGTCTCTGTCCAATCCCTCATACTGATATCACACAGGTAAAAAAGGTTCTTTTTCTTTACCTGGGTTGGGATTACTGAATTCAGAAGATTAGTGTGCTGCTGTGTGCTTGATCTCTAGAACTGGTGGGATACCTAGACAGGTACTTCCTGCTAGCTGTAAGTGGAAATGTAAGTAAGAAATGCTGGAAATGTTATTAGATCCTGAAAGTTTAGATATAGTAACGTGAACAGAATGCTAAGACACTGGTATAGAGCATACGTGGCATGAATCATCCCAATTAAATGGAGGAAATTACTTACCCATGTGAAAAAATTATGCCCTGATGTTAAAAGCTACTAGTTTGTTTTACTTTTTTCTGGTGCTTTATTATTTCTGAAGGCTTAAAGAACTCCAGCCTCGTAACTCCCATGATGAGTATTCTAATTATGAACATTAAAAATGCTTTCTGATTGTTTTGAGTTAGGTAATAACTTGATAAATAAATCAAGTAGTTCCCAATCCAAGTGTAGTGCCTGGCTTTGGAAATAGAGTGTGCTCCCTTCTTTCCTGAGTGAAATAGGTCTGAACAGCCGGAACGAATGCTCTTGTCACTAAATTATAAATTACAGCTGTCGAGAACAAAACATTTAGTTCCAGCACTCAAGAAATAGATTTTTAAGAAGTCTTCCCATTTATCAGTTTAGCCATTGATTATGTGTGTAAGGTCATTGAATCAGAGCAGTAATGAATGGAATTCTTGATTGCACAAATACCAGACTAAATGTACCCATAGTTTTACATCCAGGAACTTGATAATACCTAAGAATGCCTCAGAGCATTCCAGGAACTAATGCTATGTGTAAGCACTTATGTACTCCTTTTCTGATCACCAGGAACATGTTTGCTGAGTAGGAGGGGAAGATAAATTTACTTCCATGAGCTCCCTTCTTGTCAGGTTTTCAGTCTGTCGAGGAAGCAGTTTATTTCCCAATGGCCTTGATAGGCTGTGGAATGGCAGGAGATCAGGGGTAGGGTCAGACTGAGCTTCCTAGCATTTAAC
>VYZR01072055.1:1689-41674 GCA_013400675.1 Oxylabes madagascariensis | reverse complement strand
ACCTCCCCGGGGCCGCCGCCGCCGCCGGGGGGCCGGGCAGCCCCGGCCTCCTTCCAGTTGCAAATGAGCGCTGCATTTGCGTGCTAATCAGGATGCCCCGCTTTCCCACCGCTCCCATCCTTCCCCCATCTCCCCCCACCGCCCCTTTTTTTATTTCTACCCTCTTGCTCCCACTTTATTAAGGATCCAGAGCTGCGCCTTAGCTGGCTGCAACACGCAGTCTCGGCTCTGCATTGCCTCTCCTTCCAGTCCCACTGCTCCCCCCGTAGTCACTGCCACTGCCTCAGACATCAGCACTCTAATTCCACATATTGAATTTTATTCAGTTACACTCCTAATGTATTCTTATTAACGTCATCTCAGACCAGATAAATGGAAAACAAAATCGAGTTATTTCTGGCTAATAGAGATTCTGTTATTCATCAAACGCAACTTGTGCACGGAGATGAAATGGCCCAGCTTTTTGAGCTGCACATTATATCCTCATGTCTTAAAAAAATGTATCTGTACAGAGGTCCACAGCCATCCTTCCTAGGAATGAACTGCAATTTCGCAGAAGTTAAAGAGAAGATTCTAAGCACTAAATGAATGTGCTCAGCAGGGCATGCCCTTCGCACAATGTTCAGGCTCAAGAAGCAAGCCCTCCCTCACAAAGCAAGCTTAGGAAACCCCCTCGGGTTAACAATGAAAAGGATTTTTTTTCCTCAGGAAAAAGAAAAATGCCAGCAGCTGGGGGCTCAGGCTGACCCCAAAGCTGAAGCAGGATCCAGACTCTGGAGCACTGCGTGTAAAAAGCAGATGCTCCACAGAAACCTCTAAGTTTCACCAAACAGTTGAGACTCAGCACTGCAAGAACAGACTGTAAACTAAATCTGTTCATCGTTGTATGAACACAGTATCATCAACATTTTATCAGTAATTTCCAAATCCAGAGATTTTGCAATTTCAACATGGGCTTGACAACAAAACTACCATGAGCAGCAGGTCTCTTCAGCAGCTGCTGGTCCAAGGGGCATTTTGACTGGCTCAGTTCTGCCAAAGGGACAGAAGACCCATGGTGCCATGGCAGCAATGGCAAGGAAGGCACTTCTGCTTTTTGCATTGATTTCCCTCAAGTACCTTACGCAAAAAAATGACTCTGGCATCGAACTCTGATAACAAGGTAACTATTTAGTGCTGGTTTTGAATTAAATACACAGTGATACCCCTGTCAGACATTTGCCATTACCTATACGTCCACAAACCATAAAATGCGTGCTTGCTGGACACACACTGGAAGTGAGTTTAGACTGACTCCATTTCTAATTCTGGAGACACTGCCATCTGAAAGGAAACCAAGGAGATGGTTACTCCTCTTCTAGTGTGGTGTCGATCTTTTTTAGGATGTAGGAAGTGCCTCTTCCTATATGTGCCTCTTCCTTAGCATGTAGGAAGGGGAGCACAGGAAAAGGAGACAGTTTCAAGCTATAAAAGGATGGGAGTCTGGGCTACTGGAAGTGAGACAGTCTCTTCCAAAGGTCTTTATGGAATCTCAAAAGACCCTTGGAAGCTGTGGGAAGCACGACTTCATTATCTTTTCATGGTCAAGCCACTGTGAATCAACATGATCCTGGGTACTTCCGGTGGCTTGGAATCCTTTTCATTTCACCCCGGGCTACAATGTGAGCCAAGTGCAGTGTGCTTTTTGTTACTGGATCCTCAACCTACCCTGGAGCATTTCTCCTGCCTAGGAACAAGCACCCAACCACTGTCCTCTACCCCTGATCTCAGCACGGAGGCAGACATTCAAACCCGGAGGCTTTGAACAATACCTAAACTGATGCCTGCTTTTCATCCCCCGCCCCGCCTCGACCTTGCTCCCCCCCACCTACCCTCAGGTTATGCTGCTAAAGAGGTCAAACATCAAAAATGGCTATCATGAGGGACTACCCCAAAGGAAACACCGTCTGGCCACTCCTATCTGCACCTCTAAGAGTCTGCACTAGTCCAGCAACAAAAAAAACCAAAACAAAACCTCTTCCCCACCTGAGACAAACCCACTGACTTCCATAAAATTCATCACGTTGTCTCAACCCAGCTTTTTGTAAACACTTTTCCTGTCTCAAGATACTGTAATCTAATAGCAATTCTCTGAGAACTTAAAGCATGAAATGCCTGCACTCCTCTGCATTTAGCCTCCCTACACTGAGACGAGAAGGAAAAGATGGGGCAGTTTGAGAAAATTTATGTTGTAGCCACTATGCAAACAGATAAAGGACTTCAGCCTCAAACATTGCCAATCCAGCAGACAAACTCACTAATATCCCCACCAAACAACAAGACCAAAAAACCCTCAAAAAAATTTAACTTGATAGAATAAAATTTAAAAGCTTGTTAAAGCTAGATAAATCCAGCATGAACAGTAGGTGTGCACACTGTGATATCAGTTCTTTACATGCAAATGACTCAGCGACAAGTGGCAGACTTGGGAGACCTTGCTCCATGACACACTTGCTACTCCACCTTAGACAAGTTAATATTAACCCACCACTGGAGTTACCACATCCTTAGAAGCAGGGATCACACTTGCTGACACACAAGGATCACAGAAATACAGAGGAGTCAGAAATATCACAAGGAATACAGAAAACATGGAGAAGACATTCAGTAAATGCTAATTTTCACTGCATGCTGGATGGAATTGGTCACAAAGTTTGGCTCAGAAGAATCTTCTTCCTAAAAAGTCAGCGAATGGGGCAAAGAAACTGAGAGGGACAAGTTGCAGTGTCAAACAACATCCTCAAAATCACAATTGTGTGATGAACTCATTAGCAAAATCCTTTTTTTAGTTCAACTATAATAGTTTTTAATCCCTGAGTGGTTAAACTGATTCTAATTTTCTAGTAGAGGCCACAGAAACGCAGAAGAGAAGTAAAGAAGAGCGGCTGCTTGCATATGGCATGCCTGAAACAGTGCAGCCATTCCTTCACTCCCCTCCCTGCTCTATCCCCTCTTTAGAGGGGCTTTCCAGCTGACCTGCTCCACGACAGCCATCTGGGACAGCCACCCCTCCACATTCACAGCAGCATAAAACATCGACGCCTGTGAAACAATCTGCAAATATTCAGCTTCCACGGAAATATTTCCAGCCAGCCCCTGGGGGAGAGGGGCTCTTGTGTCTAGCCCCCATTCACAACCCAGTGCCCTGAACCTTAGCACCAATGCACAAAATCCACTGAAAGAGGTGAAGCTTTATAAAAAGGCAAATGTTGAAAAGCGACGTTCTTGGGTTGTTCATAACCACAGCCAGAGCAGCTGCCCGGCAGCAACCCCAGGGGCAGCTGTCCACAGGAACACTGGAATCAGTGAGAATCAGCGTTCTCTTCCTAATCACCAGCCCATGCATATACGCAGTACAAAATTTAGGAAGTATTTAAGGTAAAAACAAACAAACAAACAAACAAAAAAACAACCCACAAATAAAACAGAAGAATAGCTAAAGCCATGCTTTCCAGCTCCCTCCCACAAATGAAAATAAATATTACCACTTTATTTTCATGGAGAGGTAAGCCCAACACAATCAATCAAGTTCATTAAAGGAATGATGCATCAAACTACTAAAATGTACCATCATCTCCAAACTTAAACTTCAAGTTGCAGGCCTTAGCAACTTTATGTGTACAATGGAAAAAAATCCTCTATTAAACAACTGTGTAGCATTTATGACATTTTAAGAGGAAAGAAAAAGTAAAGCCACCCAACTGAGCTGGGAACTAACTGCATTGTGAGAGCTCTTCCAGTGAGTCTCTGTTCAGTGCACAAAAGGGAAAGTGGAAATGCTGACAAGCAGATGTACTCAAAACAATTAAATCGATGCCTTTGCTTTTACGGACATGTCACTCGGTTGCTCTAAATAAGTTTCCACTGTGCCATCCTACAGCAGCTCGCAGGGAAGGAGCTGTTGAAGGGCAGTCGTTCCCAGCACGTCTGCAGGAATGTGTCTGTGTAGGACATGCTCGGGATTGCTCCCTGCCACCCCCATCCACCCACTCTGAGCAGCTGTGGTGTCCAGAGGGGTGCAGCTATGGAAGTGACCCCCACGCACCCCCTCCCCAGGCTGCACAGAGCACTCAGGCATCTGCAGGGCAAGACTGAAACTGAGGAGGCTATTAAACCCCTTCCTGCAGGTCAAAAGGCTCCTGCCTGCCTTAGACCAAGACTACCCACCTTTGAAAGGTGCACTTTTACTTCTGGGAAGACTTCAATCATGAAGAAACTTCAGGAAGGCCAAACGCCTCGAGTATTTTCAAAACTCACGCCCAAGCTTTGTGCCTGTTCTGGCCACCTTCACCCATGCTGTCAACCATTTGCTGGCGCTTAAATGGACTCCTTGCAGAGCACAGGAATCAAGAATTTATGGTGAGAATGGGTTTCTCCCTCCCTGAGATCCCATCCTGGCTGGCCCTCTCCCGGCATCTTTCAGGAGAACAAAGTGCTCCCTCCACAAAGGCCGTCCCAGGCAGCACCGCATTCAGCTGCCCTCCAGTCTCCAGCTCCCCTCGTTCACAATGGCCTCTTTCAAGGCAACCTCAGCCTTGGTGAAGCACGATACTGCCCTGGCTACTGAGAAATTACAATTCGTTAAACCTGGGATCAGGAGGAAGAGGAGGAGAATGCACAGGGGAGAAGGAACAAAGAAGAAAATGTATTTTATCCTAAAGACACCACAAGAACACACCAAGAAGGACCCAAGCCCCAGTGCGGGGGCGGGGGAGTCAGGGCTGAGCCTTGCAGGCTATTACGGGGCAGGTATTGCTTGACAAGAGGGTACCCGGCTGTGCCCTCCTTTATCCAAGATCATAAAGGATTATGCCTGCAGGCTCTGGGAAAGGGGCTGCCCGGTGGGGGCAGAGGGAAGAGGGAGCAAGATGAGAAGGAGAAGCAACACAACCTAAGCCAGAGAGGACAGAAAAGCAGCAGACTGATTGATCTGATGATCCTATTTAGGTCACAGCACAATAAAGCTAATTCATTCCTTTAACAATTCAAAACATCTTTCCACAGGATCCTCTATCATGCAAACACATCGGCAGAGAGAAAAGGCAGCATTTGGGCAGGGCTGCCGGCAGACAAAGCAGCAGTTTCTTTTGGTTAGAGCATCTCCCCACACAGTAATGGCAGTCAAGAGAACAGAAAACGTTTTGTGAATGTGCAATTTTGTTTTATTTTAAATTGCAGGGCACAATCCTTTTTCCTTTGGCCGTTTCTGAACCCCAGTTAAGGCAACTTCAGCTCCCAGAGGAGAACTTTTCTCATTCCCTAGGGAATATCCTTTTAGGATATCACCAGGAAATAGTCTCAATTTAATAGTCTCAATTTAAATTCCAAATCCACCTGAGTGCTCCTGTGCTATGGCTTATCCTAACGACCCGATCAAAACTGGCTGGGGCAAGTAAATTAGTCTACAAAATCTTGACTCTTACTTGCCCTAATAATGCACAATAGAGAAAAATCCTTCTCTTCTGAATTAGTGATGGAAAAAATACCAGGCAGACAAGTTTGCAAGTCTTCTCATTAGAATCATCTTGTAGGACGAGGAGCAAAACCAACAAAACCAGACTGCAAAAATTCTGTTTCTGAACTTCTGTCCCAAACAATCTCCCTGTAATTCCATCTTTGGCAGCTGTGCTCTTGGGTATCCACACTAACATCCAACAGACATCTTCAACTAATCCCAGTCTGCATTCTCCCTATGGCTGTCCTGAAGGCAACATGCTCCCTACTCATTTCACTTATTTAAAGGTCATAGAAAGAATTTTTGTAGCCTATCTTGGCCTCCCTGCCCAACACTGCTCTCTGGCATACTGTTATTTATATATGGATTATCCTGGTATAAGGGGCTACAAATTCTTCTCTTTTTTGTCTTTCTCCTGACTCGCAATAAATTCTGGGTGGGTCTCATTTAAGCTTGAAGGCACACTCTCTTAAAATCAGGCAAGTACATTCTCTAGTTTCCTAAGAACTTTTACAGCCTATAAATGAAAAAAGTTAAGCTCCTTGGAAAATACCAACCTGCATAGAAACATACAACTGCTCATGCCAAAATCAAGCAACCATTTACTGTCTTCCACAGCAACTTGAAAAAAAGTTTTGTTCATTAGAAACTTTCAAAACCTTTATCTGAAAAATGCACAACACAATACTAAAATGATGAGTAAAAGCAAAGGCTCACTAATAATAAATGGACATTTGCTATTGCTCCTAAAGCCCTAAGATTTTTGACAAAATCTAAAAACCTGTGTTCCAATTAAAGACACAATCTGCCCTAAAATAAAAGTCTCTAAACTAAAGTAAGGCATGAAATTCCTGTAACAGTGACCTAAGATTGCTGTTTCTGCAGGATTCAGCAACCTGTAGGGAAACAACTGCACCAACATCTGTACCACGGAATCTCCAGAGAATGTCTTTGGCTGACCATGGGCATATGGATTGCAAACATGATCAAATACCAACAGATTTTGAAAATTATTTTTAATATTATCTTTGTGTGGTCAGTATCTTCTTATCAGAAGTCCTCAATAGAACCAAATGAAAGGACTAATACTGTTAATTGGTTGAACTTTCCAGATTTATAATGTGCATGCCAACCCACAGTTTTATTAGCACTGGTTTGATTAAAAGTTTCAGAGATCTGTTATTAATCATTAATCATACACAATCTAGAGGCCCAGACCTCACAACATGCCATGGTGGATCAGCACTAACTACTGAATAATAGCTGTGTTTCTTTGGGCAGCTAGCAAAATGCATCCAACAGTTTAAGTGATGCTGAAGTGATAAAGGTGCCTTGCCACCAAGCATCTCCAGAAAGCACTACTGAGCACATTGTCTATTGTGCGTTTTAGTACTGTGGCAATGGTTTCTGTAAGATGTGTGGGCAATAGGCAAACAACAGGAATCACAGTCTTCTTCATCAAAATGCAGATTTAAATATAAAATATTTAAAAAGGCAGATGCTCTCCCCTCCTGCTTTCAGTCTTCAATTTCTGCCTCCATTTCCTGCCAGACAGAAAAGGAGTAGATACCTTGCTTTTCCTTCAAGATTCCCACTGCAGGTACCTACTTTTCTTCTTGTTTTAGAAAAACTAGTTATTCCTTGCTATGTTAATCCTTGTGTGCTTCATAAAACCAACCAAACAGAAAAACTGTAACACAGCAAGGAGTTTAACATATACTATTAAAAATGAAAGATACCATTCTTAATTGCAAAAATGTCTCTTTTAGGATCTTTGGTTTCCCCACTAAGCACAAAACATAAACTGCAGAAAAATTTGCATTTTTTTGGAAGAGCTGAAGTAGAAGTTGAAGAAGTGTAAATATAAAACTTGAGACAGCTGAGGCTGGTTTTAAAATTATTTCTCTGAGTACTTTCACTATTTGTATCTGAAAACCTTTGAAAGTGAGCAGCTATAGCACCATCACCATCACTCCAGCTCTGAACAGACCACAGGCAGGGTAACTTGACATCATGTCTTCAGACTAACTTTCTCCCAGTGGTGAACTCTCACTTGAAGACAACTGATATGCAAGCATGCATCCACAATTCAGATCAGCACTTAAACTAAAACTACCAATTTATTTTTGGAAGAGCTTCTGAATGTATCATTCCCACTAACAGGGATGACTTACACATCAGATTTCCAACACTTAAATGGAGACAATAGACAAATAAATACAGAGACAACTACGCAGACCCTAAAAATAATTTTCTGTGTAGAAATACCATGGATTTTCCCCCACAGAAAATAAGCTGAATAAGTTTCACTCCTTAAACTTCACAGTAGTTGTTAAGACATCAGTAGTTAACTACTACCAAGCAAACAACCCTGCCACCCCAAGATAATTGATAAAACTACTGTGTATCCCAGCAGCTGCATTTTAACACTGTGCACAACATTCCAAGTTCAACCTTGGGGTACAGATTGGTTCAGAAGACTCTTAATTACTAACATATGTGCTATTACAGAATTGAAACAGGAAAGCATTTTTCATTATCAGTTTGTCAGAAAGCAGAAGAGGCATGGTATTAGAAGTCTGGAAGAATCAGAAGTTTTACACCAGCTCCAGGGCAGGGATGGCCCCTGGAGCAGAAGATTCCATTTAAACATAAAGGAAGTAGGAGATCACGGATGGCCAATGTGAATAAACCTTCAAGAAAACTAGTCAATGAAACCACAGCAGTATTTTCCCAAAATTGGCATGCAATGTGCATGAAAAGTCTCTTCCTTTTTCCCATCCTGATGGATAATGACACAAGTAGTCTTGACTTCAGCACCCATTTAGGATGCTTTGATGTAGCATTAAAAAACTTCGATCCCAATTCACCTCAGCTAGACACAAGCATCACCTAACAGGATTCCTGCTTTGCCATCACGCAAGGAATTGTCTAAGCTGATGCACACCAAAACTCAATTTACATCTTTGTTTTTCAACCACAGCTGATTTGAAGAACATACCTGACACATCCACAATGTCTAATATTCTGTACGGAGCACACACCCAGCTCCAGGAACAAATAAATTAAAACACTGCATTCTTATAAGGCTTTGAAAATGTTCCTTTTTAAATCAGGGTAATTAGCATCATTCTTCTCTTTGGATTAATTAAACCTATCAGGAACAGGTCAGCATCACGGTCAGGAAAAAAACTGTGCTCACCTTCAGCTACTGGACATAAAGGAGTGTCTTATCCTTTGATGTTATTAATTATTTACCCTAACATTGCCACCAGCAGCTGCCTGGGGACCTGCTCGCTCCCCCCAAATAGCAGCCCACTGTTCCTGGTCTAGCCACAGCATCGTGTTTGTGGCAAATGTCTGACAAACAAGAGGGCCAGGTTGGTTAAGAGACTCTGAGAACAACTCTGAGGGATCATTCAGTTAGGAGGTGTGACAAACCTGCTTTGGAGATGCTACCCAGCTCCAAGTTTAATTAGCCCTTCCAGGAACACGTCACAGAACAGCACAGAAATGGTTTTACAAACTTCTGTTGATGCCTTTGGGCAATGACAAATGGGCTCTGCAACCCTCGTGTGGGAAATGTCACTGTTCCTAAATTCCTTGTCAAAACACGTGACGGACAATGAACAAACAACAGCACTGAACCAGTGGAGGAAAAGTTGCCCCATAGTCATTGTGGCACAAATCCAGTCAGACAGGGGATGAGACCTTTGGGATGAGCAGCACATGGTCACTGACCTCGCACAGAGCAGCCAGCTGAGCATTGCCATGGAAAAGCCATCACAGACAGATAACTTGTCTTTCAACCACAGCATTCACAAGTTTTTTGTATCTTCTCCGGCGGTTCATGCTCAGCCAGTGGGACCAGGCCTCACTGGTGATCTGGTCAGTCCCCAGTATGCTGAGATACAGTTTCCAAGTGAATGCCAGCAGCTGCAGCCTAACAGCCACAAGCAGTGCATTGGGGAATTCTGCCTTTAAATTAGTAATTGTCAGGCCCCAGCCTGCCTGCCCGAGTAGAGAAGACATCGGGAGGCTGATTAAGTATCCTTATGCTGGGACTGGAGAGGCGGCATCGTGGGGTTCCACATTTATTCTCTTCCAATGACTCCAAGTCAAAACTGGTCAGCTCACACGTCAGGCACTGTTTCTGTAACTGCTGTCATGGCAGGCACTGCTTGCAACCCAAAATTCAAGCTGTGCTTTTCCAATCATCCTTTATCTCTATAATCCAGACTCCACACTGCCACGTATTACAGCACCAATTGAGACGTAATTGCAATGAGCCACCTAAAGCATTGTTCTTATTAAAAAAACCACAACCCCTCTGCCCCAATTTCTGCTTAGGCATAAGAATGTCACCAATATTGTTTGTTTTGCACTGCATGTTCTTAGAATATATCAGATCCAATCTACCTCTCAACTCCTTAAGAGCAATTTCTTAACTGTGCGACTCTGTGTGTCTCCTTTTGTGCCTTCCAATACAGTTCGAAAAATGCTTTTTTAGGCAGGTTTTTTGGAACAATACGTGAATTAAAACAAAGGCTCTGACCCTCCCCCCTTTTTTTTTTTAACTAGCCAATCTCTCTCAATCCCAGCTCTTCTGAGAGATATAGGAAATGCAAGCAAAATGCCATCTGTTGGCAATGAGGTGGGACTAAGCTTTTAATATTGAAATACTCATTTTAGAAAACCCAAGCAGAAATATTTAACCAACTGACAAGACTGAGTTCTCTAAATCACTGCAGATTCCAGGTCCAGTCCTGCACTTCCTTTCACAGTAGACATATTTCTATTTGATCTGCCATTAACTCATTACTTCTTTTCTAAGAAAGCAAAGAGCTGCCCTTGGGCCTTCCTCCTACCAAACCTGCTGCCCTTTTGGCTTACAAATTGCAACATGGGTCTTTCCTCTCTAAAGAAAAATGAAGGGGAAGGCAGAAAAAATAAACTCAAGGTAGACCTTGAGGCGTTTTTTAGGTCTCAGTCCAGTAAGCTTTCTCTGCACGTATCATATAATTTGTCCCTACTGCACATACCTGCCTGTAGGACAGTGCTGCTCGGAGGCAGGAGACAGCCACCCCACAGCCCTGCTGAAGGAGATGCTCTACAGACCGTGATAATGTCGGAATGGGGGTGACAGGACAGAAATCACTTCAGCCTGCACCTGCTGCCCAACAGAACTGCTGCGCATCTGCTGAGAGTGGCTGCTGCCTCCACACAGCAAAAAGTAAGAGGAAAAAAAAGAAGTTGAGGCTATTTTTCTCAAGTCTCACTTTCAAGAAGATAAATTAAATATCATTAAATATCCTAGTGGGTAATCTGATGCCAGATAAATGCAGTGGGCCAGGCCACTACCATTTGCTTTTTGCTGTAGGTTATTTTATGCCAGTTAATCCACCTATGTCAGGGTTTTTATTTTTCCCTGTAAGAAAATCCAGTTCTATTCAAGACTTACTATCATTATCTAAAAAGACTATGTACTTGGAGCAAAATTGCATAAAATATAAAACCCAGCAAGTTTTATACTCCTCCTGGATCTTCCAGCCTTGCTCCTATGAGAAGTGATTCCAGGCAGTGCAGGTGCATCCATCGGCACAGCCGGCAGACAAAGGCAGATGGCCACGCGCCAGCAGGGCTGCCTTCTGCAAATTACCAAACAAATTCAGTACCAACTTCCACGGTAGTATTTTCACAAATATGCAGTCACCATGCAAGATGCAATCCTTTCTACTCAAATCTCTCTAACTTAAATACAGTAATTTAGATGGGTGAAAAAAAACCCCAGATTTACTGTAAAAATCAGATCGCATCAACAAGCTCCAGGCACCCTATCATTCTAAGATTTGTCCTCTGCAGACACCACTCTGCCAGTTCATTTTCTCTTTTCCATCACTAAGTAGCCTTCACTCTACTCCACTGTCTCCCATATGGTTAACATGAATGTGGCAATTAATATGCAATTAATAAAATGGTGTGATCAACTGCTTTTGTTCACAGCAGCAGCTGGCCTGCATGTTAGAGCGTAATTAGACAAATTAAGACGTAGAGCTTTTGTTTGCAGATGGACTGACAGCATCACTCATGCTTAAATGTCACTAAGCCTATTGGCATTTGGGATTATTTTAAATGTGTCCTTTTTTATTAACACTACAAGGTATGAATAAACCAGATTTATGTGCTACCAGCTCCAATGCCAGCCAAGTGCAAGTTTCCTTTCCCTCCGAGATGTCTGCACAAGCAACTGAGAGTGGAGAAGTGATGTCTTTCAGAGAATGAGCACCTTTTAAGTATCGCAGCTCACAGGATGGAACATGTGGCTCTGGATGGGCAAAAAAAGCAGAGCTGATCTACAACTGTCCAGGCAGAGGTTTGAAAATCTTGAAAATCAAGCAACACAGGCATTCGTCAATGATGGGTCATTGGATTAGGGCAGGGAAACAACACAGGGCTACAAATCTGTTGTAATCTGTCAGATTTTTAATAACCATTTCCTTTAAAGGGTGCCCCTAAGGAGTTAGGAGTTTCACATTCTCCTTACCACGTTTCCACTATAATCTGATCTGATTTTCTGAGAGCACTCAAAATCATTTCTTGACTTCACAAGCAACTTGCAGTAAAACCAGCAAACACGTAGCCAGCATCCATAAACCCCAGAACCTTTCATCAAATTAAGCACTGAAGAACCTACTCAGTGTACCACTATTAACCACTATCCTCAGCCACAGGATTTCCAATCTTATTTGTTCCACATGTGGATTTGCACTTAAGCTGCTCTACCTCCTTAACTACAGCAGATGCTCCCTTGCCCCAATGGCAAAAAACACTACACAAAAGATGTCTCTGAACTCTATTTTTTCACACCCCTCCAGATGCACTTGAGTGGTGTTAATGAGCTCCATACCAAAACCTCACCACCTCTTCCTTGTGCTCCTGAGTACCACATGTGGCTTCTTGTCTGGTCACAAGCAGAGAGGAATAAAATGTCCACCACCTGCGCCTCCTTGCAACAGCAAGCTCAGCTTCACACCTAACAGTGAGCAGTCAGGCTAGCAAAGTTTTTTCTTTCAGCAAGGAAACTCAGGAAGACCTTCATATTCACATTAGTGATTCATTTAAGTGTTTTACAACAACCCAACATTAACATCTTTTGACCCATTATATTCCAAGTTCTCCATCCCTCCCTTCATCCACATCACTCTTGCATTTAATGCATGAAAAGGCATAGGAGACCAAGCACTGGACCTCCATGGCCCAGAAAAGGACAGGCAGGGAGGCTTGTTTCCTATGGATCATGCAGAGAATGTGCAGCAAAGAGAGTAAGAAATATACATATAGAAACACATACCAGAAGAGCTGTTATTTATCCAAGACCTGAAGTAATTTTGTCCAAATGGCGAAGTTTGCAATATTACCGTGGCTTGTTTTAGCCAAATGAACAAAACCTCCAAAAACCTCAGCCATAAGACAAGACATTAAAAACACATAGAGTAAAGTGGATAGGGAGAAGGGAATTCCCTCATTTTTTAGACAAGCAATAAAAATGATATCCAATTTACTTTTTCTTTCAAAACAAACCAGTTCCTGGCTTCATCTGGTGCAATTCAATATGTCAGCTGTTACGGTATGAGCTGGATGCAGCAGATAAAACTGGGAATGAGGGTGGCCAGTCACTTGCATGAGGCTCTGTAAGTAGCTGTCCCAGCCATTCACCACATAGACTGAGTCCTTGTGTCGCTTAGGGCACGAAAGGCCACAAAGACTTGCTCAGTGCCCTGCACGGCACAGAATTTGCAGAGATGGAAAGCAATTCAGCTTTTGTTTCACACTGCTAAATGAGAAAGCAAAGAATGAATCCTCCCAGTTTGCAAGGATTCTGGCATCTTTTTTTTGAGTATAACATCTTTATACTGCAAAATTTAAATCTCATAGCTGTTGGAAGAGAAACCTGAAAAAAAGCCATAGCAAACAGTGGATAACAAAATACCCAACTCTGTTCACAACATCCCATTAATTTATAAATAGATTTAGTTATTATTTCAAATGTTATGTTTTTCACGAAACACAAATCACACAGATAGGTCTCAGCTTTACAGATATGAATAAAGAAGAAGAAAGCATTCTTTCGTGAGCTAGCAGGCAACAAAACACTGAGGAAAAAATCCCAATAACTGAAGCTACTGTTTAATAAACATTAAAAGTAATCTGATATTGCCAGTGGCTTGCTCCTGCATCTGTAAAAGAAAGAAATAACTCCCAAAATCCTTATCAAAACTTTATCATCACAAAAAGCCAGCAACAGCATACCATACTTTTAAACTTTGTAAATTTGATAAAATATCAAGTGGCAATAGGAATTACAAGAGGCAGGTGATGCTGTAACCAAGAGGAGGTGACAGCCACCCCCAGCAGCAGTCACTGCCAGCAGTGTCTCACTGCCTCGTGTTTCAATTCAGCAAGCATTTAAACCAAAGTAAACCAAGCCCCTGATATTTCTGCCAAACCTGGTCAGTGGAGTATCTCAGTTTAACTTTGCTGCAGGAAAACCAGTTACCAAACACTCAGCTCCACTGGAGTTTGTCTGTAATTGTGAATGAACATGTGATGGTGACAGCCCCGACACCACTGTAATACTGCTTTTCTGGCAGCAGACAGGCTGTTAAAGGATGTACTGCTGCACACCAGCTGATTTTAACCCTACGTTGTCTATTTGCACTCAGTCTGGCAGCAAAGAACAGCAGAAGAACAGCATCACAGATGCTGGAGCAAGGCTGAGCTGGTAATGCACAACTTTCACTTCACAATATGACTAATTTAACAGTTTTATCAGAATAATTGCTACAGCTTAAAAAACCCTCAAATCCTAAAATGGTAACCTGATTATTATGGCTGCTACATCACATCGCAAGTATTTTGATTATTGATTATCTGGTAGCAGGAGCACAAGGACTACTGCTGCAAACTACTGAGATGTCCTCAATGAGGATGCCCCCCCAGCCCACGAGGAAGTTCAAATAATTTGACTGTATTATGTTTTTAAACAACCCTAATACTATTGGGAGCATTTTCTGTGGAGTGTATCAGCACTGTGAAACCTCTCCAAGTGTAGTTCTCATGATGCTGGATAAGGACCCCAAAGGGAGGCCTTTATCAACAGAGATAAAGCCCAGCCCTGCTGTGCTCTGCAGTTATCACTTGACCTGGTCCCAGAAAGCGCTTCCACTCTTAAACACTTTTGTTCCTTAAAATAAACATTAACAGAGTTTGAAGTGACAGCCTCCCTATGTCAAAGAGAAATAGTACCGTTCCACCCAGAACACTTTCAACTGANCCCCTGCTGTGCTCTGCAGTTATCACTTGACCTGGTCCCAGAAAGCGCTTCCACTCTTAAACACTTTTGTTCCTTAAAATAAACATTAACAGAGTTTGAAGTGACAGCCTCCCTATGTCAAAGAGAAATAGTACCTGTTCCACCCAGAACACTTTTAACTGATGGCTTAATTACTCTGCTATTCTTTTGTTTCTCTGGACCGGGAATGAGCAAGGAAGGAGCCAGTGAGGCACACTTGCACTGTGGTGGCACACCACCACTGAAGCACTAGAGGTTCTCCTGGGAAAAGTCAGGCCAGAAAGCAGGGTGACTGATTTTTGTCATTCACTGTTTCAATGAAAAAAATTCATTGGAACTCCGATGATTTGGAATTCAGAAAGAACAAATAAAATGTATGGGTTCGTACCAGATATTAGTGAAACTCAACACAGGAATACAGCAATAAACTTGGTCTGAAACATGTGAAAGTTCTTTGCTAAGGACCAAAAATTGCATTAAATAGCTTTGTTAGATCACAAGTCAAATAATTCAATTGCTTATATAAATGTTGCACTATAAATCAACAAAATTACACACATGCACACAGTTTTCAATTATCTTCTGAAAAGTTTTATAATTTCAATTTAGGTGCATTTTAGAGAGAAGGGAATGCTTTCCCTATTGCCAGCACAAAGAGAAAAAGGAGGCAGACTGCAGGGAGGGAGCAGGGATTTCTGAGTACCTTACCCATGCTCTTCAATCCCATTTCCACACTCAGGAGAAGCAGATTCAAACAGAGCAGTTGCTCACAATGTTCTGAACAACACCTCCGAGGGCACTACAAGAACCAGCTCTGAAAGTCAGCGTCACAACATCATAGCAATGAACTAACCTGTCATCCAGCAAGATCCCAAAATACACATACACACACCCCAGGCTGTCTGGAGCAGGAAGGGCCATATCCTCCTCCCTAAGAGCATCCCTGGAAGCTGCTTCCTAGTCCCTAACCTCTTCAGGGCTTCGCTACGTCTGACAGTGACTATATAGTTTTACATAAAGGAAGCATTTTCATTTTCCCTCTGAATGAACCAGAATTGACCCAGTGCTCAAAAATACAGAAATTCAGCAGATGTGGATTTTTCTTTCCATGCAGTATAAAAAATTACTTCCTCTTGAAAAAGGCCTGAAACAATCATGTAGTAAATCACACTCCTCCTGCAGGAGGGGACATCAAATGAAGCTTGCTTAGTAATGAATGAAGAATATGGTAATTCAGAAAACAAAATACAGGTGGTTTTGCTAATCATGTGGCAAGATGGGGATTTTTCAATTCCTGGTAATAACGAACCATTGTCAGCTAGTCAGTGTGAGACTAATGAGGAAAAGAAAAATTAATACAGTTGTAAATATACTCATGTACTTTTTTTTTTTTTTTCCCCAAAAGACCTGGCACAAGATAGCCAGCCAGCTGGCTTTTGCAGGAAAAGCTTTCTTTGTCTTGTGAAATTTCTCCCCCATCACCCTTAAACAGACTTTTCTGAGCAACCATTCCACAAACAGCTGGGTGCCTTTGCTTAGGTGGCCAGAAAAGAAGGGAAGGCAAGCATTAAGGCTAAAAACAAAACAGCTGAACATTACCATTGTCTGTCCTCTTCTCTCCTTATTTCCTATCTGTATTTGCCAGTGAAACTTGAAACTATTCAGATTAAAAAAGGAGAGTCATCACAATTCAGGAATTCCTTCTCACGTTCAGAGGGAAAATAACCTTAGATCAAAGGTTATTCAAAAGCAGACTGTTTTTTTTTTTAAATAAGTACTCATCAACTGCATTAAGCACCTTTTGAGTCTGTTAGATCTTTTTCTTATTTTTCCTGGCCTTTTCATCCACTGATTGCTCTCTGTGCTCCACTGTGGCTTTCAATTAGACTGCTACGTCAACAGCTCCACTCATCTAAAACAATCATTTTGCTGAAAAGGAGCATTATTGAACTGAAAGCGAGTGCTCAAGACCTCTCAAACACAGACATATCACATGCACAAGACAGTACCATCCCGTATCAACTTAGCAGCCCCATCAGATATAATATTTACATACACTGTCCTGAAGGGGAAATGCATCATTTTTGTAAGAAAATTGTTCCCAATGCCTTCATCCTCTAAAAGAGAAATAAAAGTATTTTCCTTGTTTATGTTTGTTTTATCTATTTCTTCAATAATGACAACGCAATGCTAAACGACCAAAATAGCTAAGGAACAGGAACCGATCTTACTTGGCCAAAAGGAGCTGTCGTCTTTGCTCAGAAACTTTTTCTTGAGGCGCCCAGGCAGCTTGTTGTGAGCGTTGCCCATTTTGCTGGAATACAGCGGGATGAGTTCCTCCTCCTCCTCATCGTTGCAGCTGGGCTGCCACTTGCTCCTGCCGAGGCAGCCGACCATCGGGTCGGCGGGCAGGCAGTGCACATAGGCGATCATTGTGAGATGCTGCTCTCAAGGATGTCCCTGCTGTCCCCAATGGCCAGCTCCGAGCAGAAGGGAGTGGCCTGCTTATAACCCTTGAGCGGACGCATTCAAAAGGCTGTGGAGGAAAAGATTTTCTCCTCCTTCGCACTTAGGCAAGCTAAGCTATTTGGATATCCCCAAAACTGTTTGGAATAGGATTCTGTAAGTCCTTGAAAAAGAAGGAAAACAACAACAACAACAAAAAAATCAAGCACCGGGTTAAGCAGCCCACAGTAGCTACTGGCTGCCCTGTTCCTGCCCTGCTCCCGCCCGCAGCTCACAGCAGCAAGCAAGGAAAAGAGAGGCTGCAGAGAGCTGGGAAACCCAGTCACCTGCCACAGACCTCGGCCTACTCCCTTTCTGCTTCCTCTCCAGCCTGTGGCTTCTCTTAAGCCTTATCCCCGATTATTCACCACTCTCTGAACAACAGGTACTGCAGGCACACACAGATGGCCATATCCAAGGAGCTTATTTAAAGCTAAGTTACTATAATTGCCACCGTGACACTGGCAGCTACAGAACCGTAACCGGGCAGGAACCTGCCAAGAACAAGAACATATACCTTCTTCTAGAATGCAAATGCAGGAAAAAACATACAGACTAAAGAAAAAAGAGCGAAGTGTCATGATTTCAGTATTTAGATTTTATGAAGAAGCTCCCTTTTGAAGTTACAACCATAATGATTGATACCAAAGGAAGACGGTATCTCCCAGGTTAGACTACAACTGGATTGATGCTGAACACAAGGCATAAGCAGTTATCGGCTTACCTGCAGTACTGCATAAATACATACATCCTCACAACGCCTCTAGAGGGTAGCTATTATTCCTACTTAAAGACATAGTCTCAACGGGATTTAGTAACCTGCCCACACAGTGGAAAAGCTAGGATTAAAGTCGAGGTATTCTCAGTTCTTTAGCCTCATCCACGAGTCACTAGTTCATGGCACCTCTCCCAAATACTGCACTACTAAGCAAGTTTCCATGCTGCTAACAGTGTCAACCCTAATCTCCCATACTGTTTTCTCTGGGTCTCAGGAAGAGTGCCCTTCCTAGGCTTTTAAATTGGCTCTAACAGCACAGTCAGATTGGGACATCAAGGAAAATGTCACACGAAGAGAGCACTCTGCATGAACTGCTGTCTTCAGCAATTTTTAAAGTTTTATGTTGTTTGAAAGCTTACATAGATTACATAGATTACATAGTTTTATGTTGTTTGAAAGATTACATTTGTTTTTTAAAAGGGGAAGATATAGAAACCCTGAGTCTATACAACAAAGAACAATTCTTAGTCTGCTTTCTTAACTGTTCTTTATAAATGCTTTGGTTGCAGCCCATACCATTCATGGAAGCAGCCACTCTATATATAGGAGCACAACAGCAAAATGTGAGCATCTACGCATATTAAAAAGGGTTTTGTGTGCTGCTTGGTTGACAGCTACAATAAACTTTTGGTCAGGAAGAAAAAACAAACCAAGCCTGCTGTTTAACAACAACACAGATGCACATCTCCTCTTTCCCCTGACACACACACACATGCATCTCCCGCTGCCTGGGCGCTGCTGCCGCCTGCGCTGGCAGCCGCAGCCTGGGAGCAGGCTGCACACACCAGCTGCCCACAGGCACTGCACCAGCGCGGCATCAGCCTCCAGACACACAAAACACAGAGCACCATCCAGCACAAACTGTCTGCAACGCTGACTCAACGGGGCTGGCAAAGGGTAGAGTTTACGAAAAACTGGCTAGTTTGGTTGGGGGAGGTTGTTTGTTTGGGGTTTTTCGTTTAACATCCTGTTGTTTTGCACAGCAGTCTGAGCAAATAATTTTCACTCTACAGCCTTTCCTACACATCTCACATGACTGAATCTCAACAAAACTTGCAAATAGATGAAAACAGGTCTTATAACAAACTGTGCCAGATATCTTTAATAAATAGGGAGGAAACAAGCCCTCCCTGCAATTTTACATTTTTTGACAACAATTTCAAGTATCTGCAAAAACATGGATGGAAAGGGGAAAATGTGCCAACAGCAAGGGCAATAGCTGTTGGTACCTCTGGCTTGTCCGTATAGATAGCAGAAACTCACTGGCAAACACTGAACACTGGCAAACAGGCCTTTGAGGCAAATACAAATTTACAAAGCCAAGTACATTTACTCATCAGTCTATGAGAAAGACAAACTGTGATTAACATTAGCAGAGCTCAATTCACCCATCAACCACGCTGATACTCTTGTGTCTGCCAGAATAAATGAATGTCTAGACAGTCCTCCTGGGTGGAATGAAATCCCAAGAGTGCTGTCAGCGAACCAGTTCATAAGGAGGCCCTGTTACCGCCTCCCTAATGGGACAGTACCCCTGCAACCAGCTTGTCTAGCCACCATGCCTGCTGTCTCACCCTTTCAATTCCCTGTGATTGTCAGGGTCCTGGGAAGAACCACTGCCATAGATGTGAAGCACAAAACTTCAGAGCATCACCAGGCTATTCATAAAAGTGTATAGTGGAACTTGCATTTATTTTTCCTGCAGACAGGAACAGTGTCTTTTATTACGTAAGAACACAGGTGGATTTCAGTTATGGCTTCTTCTCTTTTTTTAACAACTCAAAATCACATTATCAAATTACATTTTCTAAAGGATACTGGCTGATGTTTGCATGCAGTCTTTCTATCTGCACACAATCATGTTATCTGACATAAAAGTTCACTGTTGATCTACACACCAAGCCGGTATTGTTAGAAAACATGCAGTATGAACACAGGAGCAAGAAGACAGGGGACACCAACAGTTCAGTGTTCAGCAGACTCCCATGCTCCCAAACACTTATCAAGACGACACAGGATAACATATTGCCCTGGAGTCCTCATGACATTTACCATGCTCTTCTCTAGAGTACAGACATACTCAATTATCCACGTTTCCAATGCATGCTCACGAAGTAAGGCTGATGCACAATAATGGGATCATGGCTGAAATCCAGTTTAACAAGTATATTTACCATATGGTAGGCATTAATGTCCCCACAAGTTTTTTACTTGAAGAATAAATCTGTTCTCCCTGAAGCCTGGTAGGCCTTGGTACATAAATGATAAATGATTTGGTGATGGTTATGGTCTCAGCTATTAGCCCTGAAGCCTGGTAGGCCTTGGTACATAAATGATAAATGATTTGGTGATGGTTATGGTCTCAGCTATTAGCAAATGTAAAACCATAAGAAGCTGCCAAGATGTACCATTATCATGTGAGAAAGACACTGTGTACATTGCCTCTTCATCTCCCCCCAAAAATCCTATAAAAACCCCCAATTTCTTTATGCTGTATCTATATGGAGCAAGAACGTAAGTTTGATAAAATCAAAACTTTATCACAAAACTTTTGATTAATCTTCACTTACTCTACTGCAGCTGTAGCACAGCTTTATTTTTTCAAATACACAAAAGTGAGGCTGTTCATTTTTCTCAGCCTTGAGCTATCATTTATACAAAGATTTCCCAAAAGTAACATTTTATTTCCTTTATTATTCTTTTTCATGCCTTTTAAAAATTGAACTATTAGTAATGCTAGTATGAATGCTCTGAGCAGGCTATTACATGTGCATATTAATCTTTATCAGCATACTTCATTTTTGCTAAACCAACTCCTCACACTCGAGCTCTATTAGAGAGAGCTTGAATAATTAGGAATAATTACAGAAAATGCAATCAATATTGCATTATACTGGAAATGTTTGGTGAAACAAAAAAGATCATTAAGAGTTTGTGACAGACTCACAAAACACTAATGCAGGGATTACAAGAAACAAAACTATAAAGAAAAAACAACCAAAGAAAACATAACCCCTTTTATTAGACAAGCATTTATGGTCCTGATCTCTGAGAACAGCAATGATACTGATGAATATTACACATAGGAGTTCTAAAAATATATAGGATACATCTATTGGGAGCCCAAGGGATATGGAATCACAAAGGATGGTCATGTCAGCCCTACTCTGGTATTAAGATAATCTTTATAAATATGCTACATAAGGAATTATATCATCAGTCTTTATGTACGATTTGTAGATCCTCTGGATAGAAGGTAATATGCACCGTCTCATGAAGTAACAGCACTTTTATGGACACCTTACACAACAAAACCATCAAATGAAGTAATTCTCAGCAGCCAAACTGGAAATTAAAGACAGCTCATAGAAATCCACGGGGATAAACTTTGCCCTAATTATACACGGATTCTATTTTTAGCAGCGATGAATTGATGTGTTCTGGGCTTTTTGGATGAACAGCTGGAGCTTTCATACTTAAATAGTACTTAAATAGTTACTTTTAAAACAAACGGGAAAAAAATTATATTTTAAACATATTTCATTGGACCATATAGTATTAACTAAGCCTTAAAATAACACTCTCAAAGAGAAGTATCCTCCTTTTACAGATGGACAGCTAAAGACACAGCAAGAATAAGGACATGTCCGTCATGGTGGAGCACCCCAGCATCCTTTGGAACTAGAAATGGCCAGACTGGACATTGGATGTCCTGCTCTCCTGGTCAGTGCTTTCCTCCTTCCTTACATATAGTGTGTGTGGAGTCTTAACTCATGTTATTTAAACACAAAATACAGCAGACAAAAGCTAAAGAATTTCAAAACAAAGAGAAAAAACCTCCCACCTTGAGGTATTGTAAATCTGCTTTTTAACTGAATATGAATCTCTCAAACAGGAAGCAAGCAGGAGGTATCAGCTTTACAGTGTTTAAAGCAAGCCCAGCTTTTGAGAAATTGTACAATACCAACAGACATCAGGGTGCAAGGGAGATGAAAGGGACCCAGGGTGGCAGAGATGCACACAAAGCTTTGCGATGTTCCAAAAAGCTCTCTCCATTTGGCCATACTCACATTCTCCAGCATTGTCCCCTACTACTTTCATGGATGTATTTTAATCATGTGCTTGTAATCATGCAGTATCTACAAGCTTTTAGCTCTTTGGGTTTTTTTTGTTTTTTTTTTTAAAGGATGCAAGTAGTAAGTCATGTGCAGCTTAAAGAGCTTGACTGGCATGGTAGCTAAAAGCAGTCCTAATAAGCAAATATACGCTTTGTAAAAAGCCATCGCAAATGTCACTGGCAACTGTCTACCCAACAAACTGGAGGCAAATCCCTGAATGATGAGGCATTTGGCTAGCTGAATTCCTGGTACCCATGTAACCAGATTCAAGGTGTCATCCCTAGGCAACCTCAGCTCTCTGCAAGGACACCGAATCTGGACACCGAATCACCATTGTATAGCAGGCACCCGTAAAACACAACAAAAACCACCAACAACAAAACCAAACATAACGTACAAGGATCATTAAGAATCTGAGTGCTTGTATTTCCTCTGCTGTATCAACTCTGAACATACCCATTACCCTCTTTTTCGCGTCTTAATTTAATTTTTCCTTTGCTGTTATGTAATAGCCCTCTGCAATTATTTTAATTCAATAAGTATTTTGATATACAGCACATAAGACACTAGACAAGAAAAACATACTGTGTGTTGCATTATTGGCAGTCCTAAAGTATTTTAAAATACACTTCTGTGTTCTAATTATTTATCTCTATTTTCAATTGGAAAGTCTTCTTAAGAGCAACAAGCAACACTGTATGTTTGATATTAGCTCTTGATCATTGCTTTGCAATATTTAAACGAGAAAGCAATTAAAGCCAGCCGTATAAGCAGCAGGTAACCCAGAAAAGCCTTCCTATGCCTTTCTGGTTTAGTTCTGCTGCCATACAAAAAGAAAAATAAAGTACTTTGGTCGGTGCATTCTGTGAACTGGACCACCTTTGCAAAGGGGGTGACACGTTTGGGGCAGAAGATAGGGCTGTTAATGAAACGCAAGCAATTAGATACTACTAGTGATAGTTGAAACAAGCTGTTCTTGCTGCCCTGCTCTAGCAGTTGAGTCCCACACATCTCTGATCCTTCTGAAAACACAGAACAAAAGATGATGCTGCCAGAAGCCGGAGGAGAAGGCGGTTTCCAGTCTGGGGCCACAATGGATGTAAGTGTCGGCAAGGCCGGTACACCCACACACTCTGTGAGCAAAGGAGTCACATTCTACCAGCTGATTTTACAGTTCATATGAAATGGCAATGCAGACAGGGCTGGGTAGGCTTACCCGGTTCAGGTCTGCTCATTAAACTTATTACCATGGTAACAGGAAGAGAAAGAAGTCATCTCCCCACTCCTATTATCTCGTACAATTCTTTTTAATGGATTGAAAAGCCCAAAGAGGGAAGCGCCTTCCTGATACAAAGCACCAGCGACCTCTCTGTTGCCCGCACAGCTCACTGGAAGAGTTCACAGGCAGTGGGGTTTTCAAATCAAAAACCAAAGCAACCTACACTACTTGATAAAAGCCACTGTTAGAAAGCAGCCTTCAGTCAAAAGGCTGCAGCCTCCTCGCCCTCCTCCTCCTGCAGGAAATGGTCTGAAGAGCTACCTTCTGTTCATGTACACCATCACTGCTGTCAAAAACGCAGTGCCACCTCCTGGACACGCATGTTCCCAGGAAGGTCTGCTTTGGGCAGGTGTGCCATGGAGAGTCAGGAAGGCTTTCAAGATTAAAACAACAAAAATGGTAAAACTTATGCAAATCTGTATTGAGATAATTTATTATTTTTAGTGAGTACTTCTAAAACATTTTGGTTTAACATGGTCAGTGTTTCAGTAAGGACCCCATAAAGAACTGCTTTTAAGCTCAGTGTAAGATGAGGGAAAGGCTGTGCATGTTGTCTACTTGGACTTTAGTAAAGCCTTTGAGAATTTCCCACAGCGTTCTCCTGGAGAAATGGGCAGCCCATAACTTGGCTGGGTGCAGAGTTGGCTGGGTAGAAACCTGGCTGTATGGCTGGGCCCAGAGGGCGGTGGTGAATGGAGTTACATCCAGCCGGCAGCTGGCTGCTAGTGGTGCTCCCCAAGGATCAGTGTTGGGGACAGTCCTGTTTAACATCTTCATCAATGATCCAGGGGATCAAAAGCACCCTCAGTCAGTTGGCAGAGACCAAGATGGGCGAGACTGTTGATCTCCTGGAGGGCAGGAAATCTCTGGCAGAGGGATCTGGACAGGCTGGATCAGTGGTACAAGAACTGTGAAGTTCAACAACACCAAGTGCCAGGTCATGTCACTGGGTCACAAGAGCCGCAGGCAGCAGGGGAAAGACCAGCCGGAAAGCCACCTGGCAAAGAAGGACCAGGAAGTGCTGGTCAACAGTGTCTGAACATGATTCAGCGTGTGCCCAGGTGGCCAAGGCAGCCACTGGCATCCTCACCTGTATCAGCAATAGTGTCGCCAGCAGGTCCAGGGCAGTGATTGTCCCTCTATACTCACTGATGAGGTCACACCTTGACTCATCACTACAATAAAGTCATTGAGGTGCTGGAGTGTGTCCAGAGAAGGGCAACAAAGCTGGTGAAGGGTCTGGAGCACAGGTCATGAGGAGCAGCTGAGGGAGCTGGGGGTGTTTAGCCTGGAGAAAAGGAGGCTCAGGGGAGAACTTACTGGTCTCTAGAGCTACCTGAAAGTAAGGTACAGCCAAGTGGGGGTTGGCCTCTTCTCCCAGGCAACAAGTGACAGGACAAGAGGAAAGGCCCTCAAGTTGCACCAGGGGATTGGATATTAGGAAAAATGTCTTCACTGAAAGAGTTTTGAACAGATTATAAACCTTTTTGTTCTTAAAAAGAGTCACTCAGCCTTTATATGTATTATGCATTAGACTTTTTTTTTTAAATATGAGAGTAAAGTCACACAACTTAGCACGATAATTCAAGAACAGGTTTAAAAATTTTAGCAGAAAAGTAAAATTATTTTTAATTGACTTAAAAACAATCATTTAAGATGAGAAGCAGTAAGATGAGAGCAACCTCTGCATGGGAGAACAAAATGAGAAACCCTTGAAGATCTTCAGAGTGGAGCTACAAGCTGAGTGACCTGACAGAGTGGGATGTCTCTCACCACAGCAATCTCCTGGACCACTGCCCTAACCAGCAATACTGCTCCAGAGCATGGACTGACTCATGACAATACACATGGACGCACTGAAGATTGAGGGTAAAAAGGCTTTGAAAAGAATCAAAAACTGTCTTCCAAATATGCATTAAGCAGGAAATGCAGCTAAATGCAGCTCTCCATTTTCTTCTGTTCTTCTAATTTGTCCACCACATTTACTCCAGCACTCTGCCTGTAAGGAGAGAAGTTAACACCAACCCTTGTTCCCATCTTCTCTTTTCCAGCATGTCTGCATGAGGAAGGGCAGCTCTCCAGAAGGTCCTGCACAAACGATGGCTCCTGGGTGCTTGCAACTACAAAAAAAACCTCCTTGTGATCTTGGATTCATCTGAGGTATGAAACTAGGACAACAAAACCTGAATGACTGAAGAAGCATCTCCTTGCACATTCAGATTGTGGAAAGATTTTTCTCCTGTTATAACACAAGCTTCCCTGCAAATTGAGATTTCAGGCAAGAGTTGGCAACTTGTTGGCCTTAATAATGAAGGGAGGAAAAAGCTGGGTTTTCCTCATTACTTAAGCATCATGCTTCTTTATCCTACATGAGCATGTTAAAGATGCAGCAATTCTCTTAAGGCTAAAAGTCATAGAAAATAATCCAAGACTCCATGGATGAGATGCAGAGATGCAGACAGAAAGCACATTACTCTCCTGAAAAGCAGGATCTGCCGATGCTAGAGATGCCTCTGCTTGAGCACCACACGTATCAGTCCTTAGCTATGGGATGTGGCTGAATTCCTGGCTTGTATTTCTGTTTCAGCACTATTTATGGGTTTCAATTGAAGTGGAGATGGATTAAAAGTCAGGAAGAGAAAGGGGCCATGATGCTATGCTGTAAAGAGCAGATTTTCGACATGTCTCCGGATTTAAAGGTTTCACAGGCCAAGAAAGACCTTACAACAAGCAGCCTGAAGTGAGAGACAGAAGTATCTCACTATGTATGTAAAAACAGTGCGTCACAGGAAAAGAGCAAGAGAAAACTGAAAGATGTCAGCAAGGTCTGGAGACTTTGAAAGTAGGAGATCTGTAAGATAACACTTCTAAGGAGAGTGCAGCACACCTGGCACTAGAAAAGGAACAGGAAAAGTCCACCAGTCCTGACCATGCTGAGCTTTTGGGGAAATTTTTGCCTCAGCAGTACCTGTTGCTGAGTCTAGAGGAAAGAACAGGGCAAGCAGGGCACATCTGTGAGATGGTTTGATGCCAGGAGAACCGGCAGCACACCCTGCTCCTCATCCAGCCTTTTCCTGTAGCCAGCCTCTAGTGAAGCAGAACAAAGAGAAACTTCAGAAGATGCAATTACATATTTAAAAGGATAATTCTTTCTGGTCTTCACAGGAGGATCAACAGAAGCACTTCGACATGGGACAACTACAACATATGCAAAGTGCAAATGCAATCCTGTCCCCAAGTTTCCATGTAGCCATCTGTCAGAAACTTCCCTTACCAGCACCAGAAACTCTGACTTAAAACTCTCCACAACATTATCAAGAACCATCTTAAAAACATTCTTTGTCCACATTATCCTGTTTGGATGTCTGTTTCACAACTTCCCTCCTCAGATGGTTTGGAACCTTTTAATGTCTGACTTCAATTAATTCAGAACACAGTCATAACCATTTATCTTGTGCCAATACTCTCCTTGGACTTCAACAGGTTTCCTCCCTCCTTGTGGTATTTACCTCCCAAGCTACCAGCTAGACTAAATAAGCTATGCTTTTATAATCCTTCTGCATATGACCAGCAATTAAGTTTAAATATTTTAAAGCCTAAAAGTCCAGATAAGTTATACGAGAACTTCAAATGCCAAAAACATTTTCTGAATTTTTTTTAAATATAGCTAGAAAAAAGTGGGATGCTCTGGATGACTGGGATAGTATTAGAAAGAGATGTCTGAGGTAATTATAGACTGTTTTGCCAGCCATTAACCACAGGCAAGATCACAGCTGTGACAGGACTCTGAATAAAAGAATTAACAAAATTTCCATTTCTTAATACCAAGCAAAGTGCTTTCAGAGGGAACAGGTCTCCCATTCGACAAAGGTTTATGGCATTTCCCTGGAAGTAACAGCAGCCTTCTGCGAAAATGCTGCTGGGGGGGGATGGGGCTAGGGGAGGAAGCCAAAGTAGAAGAATGACAAGCACAGAGAATACAAATCTGGTAACACAATACTTACACAACGTGCAATCATTACTATGCTTAAAGCACTGAAAAATTCATGAAGATATTAATAGATTTCGAGTATGTGTATGCTGTCTCAAAGACCACTTCAACATGGAATTCTTTCAGTGCTTATGAATCCAATCGGCTGTGCATGCTACTTACACATTTAGTTTAATGTTCTTTAGCCTGCATGCGTTTTACTGCTTAATTCTAAGGGCTGGCTTCTTGCTGCAATTTGACAGAAATTCACTGCCCTCTACCACTGCTTTGCACAGCGATGGCTAACTTCATTGTACTGCAGCCCTCCAGACAATGGAGGGGCTTAACAGATACTGCTTAAAAGCAGGTCAAGGAAAACGGCTGATAATCTTTCTGCTTTTGATTCAATTACCAACAGGCCCTCCTCAGGACTACAGTGCTGTGTGAATTGTGCAAATGGCTCCTGTTGCAGCCTGCAATAAAGACCCAGATGTGGAGTAGAAAGGCAGAGTGTGCATTAAAAGCACACGTGAAGGAAAAGCTGTGTCTTAATTATATAGTTGTGACAGTAGAGGAGTCAATTTCATAGTCTTAAAGAATACCACCTGAGTCAACAAATGGAATACAAACATCAAGTATTTTTGTCTGTGTGTTTATACTGCGCCGTGTTTGAAAAGCACAAGCTGAATTCAAGTACTGAGGGCTAGGCACATATAGCAATCTGCCCTGACCTCCACATTTCCAATCATCACCTAAAGATTTACTGATGGAGAGCTTTAATACTAACTGATTTCACAGCTGAAATCTATCTGGCTTGTGCTGTCACCATACCACTTCAGGGTGACAGCCCATGTGCCCTGGGAAAGGCTGGCGTACCTGCCGGAAGAGATTTTTATGTAATGCCTGAATATGTTCACCCTGCTTCACGCGCTACCACTGACCTCCTTAAAAATTTAACGGAAAAAATAGGCACCCACACCCTGTTCTATGACCAAAAAAAAAGCAAAGCAAAACCACAGAAAACAATAGGCATTCATTCCGCAGGTTCTGTACCCATGCCATTTGGTGGTCTCCTCAGAGACGGTCAAATGAAACAGCTCCGAGAAGTGGAACAACGAGCTTCCGCAATGTGGTGATTGTATGTATTTACAGGCAACTTCTGAATTGCAGAAGCAAGATTTGGGGTACTCCACTCTCCCCCAGTGGGTCAGCATGGCACAAATACTCCCTGGGGTTTCCATCTCTACTACAAACAGAGCCAAGAAGCAAGCCGGGTAGGCACCCCAGGCACAGCCGCAGCTCTGCCACCCAGGCATTCCACCACCTCTGAAAATTCACTTTATTTTTATATAAGCTGCCCTCTTCCAATGCATTTAGACTGTAAATGAATCCAGGCAGAAACAGTGTTTTGGTGGTGTTCAACTACATTAGACAACAGGACTGTAGCCCCAGGTGAAGGACTTGAATGATACTTGAAAGCAGAAGTATATATTCAGTATTTCTGAGAGTGGACTAACTTCAGCAAGAATGTTATTATCCAGACCTATAATCTTCTTTTTGTTATGTTCAATTTCATTCCATACTTCAGGCACAATTAGAAGCCATTCCCGTTCACTGTCGCCTGAGAGAAAAAGGCCGATCCTGTACCAGATGCTGTTATCCATACTCAGCCATGGACATGTCCTTCCCCACCTCCATTCCTCTCCCTCCTTCTGTGTGAATTAATAAAGCTGTCATTTAATGAACAAAACCTTCAAACTTCATGCAGTCTTAAACAGTAAAATCTCGCTAGCAGCTACGTAAAAACTGATTTTTCCCCCACAGCATGAGAACACAACGTGTCTGACAGAGCTGTCAGTGGTGGTGCTGACAGAGCTATCCTGGCATGTCCAAGTTTCACACAGGTGTAACTGAGAATTGAGAAGTAGAGCGTTTTTTTTTAACTTATAGTCATATGCTTAATACTTAAATGTCATTCTGTACTTATTCTGTTTGTTCAAACTGCTTTTATTAATCAAAGAACTGCAGATAGTAAGTGTCCTCAAAGTTACTAACCCTAATAAAATAATGCATATGGTATAAAAAACAACTACAAAAAGAATGGATCCCATTATAATTATGCATAACTGAAACAGAAATAAAAATATGAAATAAAAACAGAGGAAGAAATGCCCCAAGATCAATCTAGGCTTAAACTAAACTCATTTAATTCCGTCAGGAATCTTCACTTTGATAGATTCCTTCATTTAGATTATTTTAAGACCCCTTCATCATTTTGTCCTGGTGTTATACACACAAAAAAGTAAAACTTTAAACAGAAAGAAAAAAAGAAAGCAATGAGTACAAATTTTTTCTTGTCTAGGTCAACTTGAAAAATGCATTTATTTAAAGACAGAGAAAATCTGTTTCTGATTTCAAACATTGGCTATTTCACGAGAAAATTGCCAAGAAAGGAATCCAAGGAATGTCCTTACATACACACAACACATGAGACAACTGGTGAGCAGCCCTGTGATCTTTTATAAAAAAAAAAGTAAAAAAAATCTGCATTTCTAGCATGGAACTCTTCTCCAGAGAGCAAGCAGCACATGCCTGGGATTTTTCAAGGATAGCTTCTATCATAACTTCTTGCTATTATTAGTATAAAAGATTTCCCTCTCAAATGCACAGCTGTAAAACAAGCAAGGACAGAAAATACTGCCCAAGTGCAAGCAAAGCAGTAAGCACACATTCCTACTTTACAGCATTTCTTGGCACTATTCTTTCTCCCTTTACAAAAGCTATGAAGGAAAAAGAAACTCCAGGGAAATATCACAGAAACGTGAACTCATTTTTCATCACATGCCAATGAACAGCTCAAGATATTTCTAGGAAAAATTCTTTACCGGGGAAATTTATTTAAATATTCCACCTGTACTCCTTCAGTCCCAAAGATCAATAACTAGCACCCAGATTGTCTCAGCTGCAGGTGCCCAATTTAGCTCAAACTCCAATGTATGTTTCAGGAGATGGGGGCACCTGAAGGCTGTACTGAAGAGCTGAGAGCTGCCCACAGACTGGTGCTGTGTGAGGGTCAGCCCGTGAGCAGAAGACACTGTCTCACCTGCCATGCACAGGCAGAAACACTCAGCTCCAAGCAACTATTTTTCCTGAAAAAAGGAAAGAATTAGAGGCAGCAGACCACTAGAGCTCATGGAAGCCAAGTTTTAGAGTGGGGGGATTTCATCATCCATGCCAGGCACACCCATGCCCACAGACTACACTGACTCAGACCTGGGACTTATTGATCAGATTGAGTGTGCTTGACAATTCAGACTGAGAGAACACTGGGAGCTGGCAGCTAGGGCAGTAACTGAACAACCACAATGCTTCTGCTTCTCCCCGAGTCCCCAGAGCCCAAACAAGCCAGCAGCACCTGAAAGGCAGATGTGCCCCGCTGTTCGCTGTTCGAGTGACCTCCCTACACAGGCTACCAACGAGCCAGTAAAAAGGATGAGTTTGTCACAACATTCCTCCTTTACATGTTGAGGCTATGAGTAGTAACACTCCAGCTGATTATTTCAGGATCACGATTTTCAGTGCATAATAATGTAGCTGCACAGTAGCTGCTGCTCCTGAAGGTTACGGAGAAGTCTACTCTGAGCTATCAAAATAGAGCAAAGCACAGTGACAGAGCGCATGCAAAGAGGCAAGAATCAATACATGCCAAAACAGACTGCTATGGAGCACAACTATCCAGTACCTTCACTGCTTTTAAGAGAAGCTCTTAGATGGGCTTTTGTATCTTGGAACTAGCAACTTATTCACAAATAAAACCTGAAAATGGTGAAAAGTCTTTTCCTATGCACTCAATTTAGGATTTAAAAGAAAAAAGCTAGTGCAATTAAATTTAATTACGCAAGGCAAAAATATTTTCCTTCTGTACAAGTTCATTTGCTGCACATAGGACAATCTCTGAAAACTTCACCCCTTGGTTCATTTTCAGCCAGGTGATCTAGCTTACAGAAGTCTCAGTTTTTTTAGTTGCCTCAACAGGCCTGAAAACCTTTTACCTATTATACTCTTCATTTAAACAATTTCTGTCCTGTAACATTAATGCTGCAGCAAAAGTTTCATCTTTTATTGCTTTGTAATTCCAGTGATCTGCTGAATTGGTGTGAATTGAAAACCTTTTGTTGGGAAGTTAAAAATTTTAAACTGTGCAGGTTTTTGTACAAAAGAACAATTTCATTTCAGATAAAACACTGCATAGCAAACTGTGTTGTGCAATTCGTTAAGGTTTTCTCTACGGTAACTACTCTGAAATTGACAGGAAAAGAACTATTTTCATTGTATTTTTAAATTTATGGTTGTACCAATATCCTTTAGTGGGAACTTTGCATAAATAGAAGCTATCAGTAGAATAAAAGTAGCCAATGGTTTATAGACTCATCGAATCATTTAGTTTGGAAAAGACCTCTCAGATAATGGAATCCAACCATTAAATCAGCACTGCCAAGTCCACCACTAAACCACGTCCCTAACTAGCTTAGAAAAACACTCTGAGCAAGCACTGATAAGCACTTAAGTAATTAACGTAATTGTTATTCTTTCCCAGGGAAATTGTTTTTTTATAAAAACTCCTAAACCCTTCCTTACAACGGCTCTCCGGTGTCAGCTTTCACCTTATTTCAGTAGGAAAAGTAGCGGTAGTATCAGTTTTTAATAAAAACAGAGATATGGGCGTGAAACAAAACCAGTAAGCTTTTCCTCATCTTTTCGTTTCAGAGCCACGTGCTTAAGAAGTTCAATTAAAAAGATAAAATAAGACTATCTCATTGGACGTAAAAACTCCTGTTGTTCCGACGGTGTGCACCATCTCTGAACGAGAGGCAGCATCACCCAGCAGAGTTCCTATCGAGCACCTGCAGTAACACAGCACGACCAACAACCCCTCTGCGCTTCTCCGGGTGCTCCACGACACCTCACCCGTACGGGGGAAAAACCCAAGGAAGGCAAATCCGCCTCTGGCGCTGTGTCACCGGGAGCGCCGCTCCACACACGGAGCCTCCCGGCGCTTCCCGCGCCGGCCGCGCTCCTGCCCTCGCAGCGCGCCAGCCTTTTGTCTGCCGGGCTGCCCGGCACCTTCCCGCGGGATCGCGCCGGGCGGCGATGGGAATGGCTGCTACCAAGAGAGCCGCAAACCCCCGCCGTGCCCCAGGCCGAGCGCCCCGCTCCCCTCCGCGCAGCACCCTCACCTTTCAGGCAGAACATCCTGCGGCCGGCGGGCAGCGGCGAGGCGGGGCCGGGCCTCCCTCACCCGGCCCGCGGGGAGCGCAGCGCGGCCACTGACGGGATGGGCCGGGCCGCAGCCCCTGGGGAGGGTCGGTCCCGATCGGCCGTCAGCATTTGGCACTGCCCTCCTGCGGGCCGCGGGCAGCCAGCGGTCAGCGCTAGGGAGGGAAGTCACTGCCATCCAGCTCGCCTGCTCCTCACAAATTACCGACTCTGCTCTTTGGGATCCTCCCCCCGCGTCTGGTCTCTCTCCAGAAAGAGCTCTGAGCAGTTTTCTACTTCTTCTATAAATACGGGGTTTATTCATAACCCCAAATCTTTTAAGTGTATCTGAACGGTCGAGCTAGAGAAAATGTTTATTTTTGTAATACTGTATATGCCTGTGTGCTTTAAGACTGCTGGTGGATGGACGCCCCATCTCTGGAAGTGTTCAAAGGCAAGGCTGGACGGGACTTCAAGCAAGCTGGTCTACTGGAAGATATTCCTGGCTAGAGCAGGGGGGTTGAAACTACATGGTCTCTAAGGTCCCTTCCAGCCCAAGCCATTCTATGATTCTTCTACTCAGCACCAGAGATGTTGCGGCTAAAAAGATTTCTTACATTATTCCCTGTTTCTGCAGAGGAGATCTTCAGTAATAGAAGGACACAACATTGTAAGCATTTTATTTTATAAGGGTCACAAAGAGCTGTGTGCTTAGCCATGGTATTTGGGTCTAAATGAAGCTGTGTTGTGTTGACTAACTTTTACAAGGCTTGGCCTTGTAAAGCAAAGAAATACAAGAACCAGGGAACAAGGTAAGGGTCAGGGTAGCCTATCATGCTGAGCCAAACAAGAATTGCAACTGTCCCCAAAAGCACAAGTCCTAAAATCCTCCATGTAAAGCCAAACAAAAATAAAGAACACATGCAAACACATGTTATCTTTAGGTGAAGCTCCAGAAAAAACCCTGGCCCAGATACCTTGAAAACAGCAATTCAGACCCCAGATGAAGCAGTGTTAATGAGACGCTGAGTATCATTAGCTGGGCTTCGATATTAAAAAATAACATTTCAAGTGTCTGTCCTCATGTAAGAAAAGTTATTTCCCTTTAGAACGGACTATGAGCAGACTGTGGTGGCAGAAAAATTGAGACACTACATTGGAATAACTCGAAATCAAAAAAGAACATTTATATAGCTTAGTCTGCCTTTTCTCTTCCAAATCCTGCTAGAAAGGGTACAGTCTAATGTCAAGATTTCCTTATGCTCTGAGAAGCAAAGAGGATCTTTCCCTTTAATTCCATTTTCTGGTGTTCCAGGTGTGCATGTGCTCTTTCCTACCCCAACTTTTCAGAGCGCTCTGGGAATAAAGAGTTTATGGAGGCAAAATAAACAAAAACATACTGTAGCTGGAGGAAGGTTACTTGGATACCAGAGGGATTTTAAGGTCCAATCTTGTTAAATCCACTCATTAATTACCTGGAAGGGGAAGTAAGAAGTGCATCAGTGATAATCACCAGGGACTGAGAGCAGCTGCCAACACTCCACTGGGGACTAAGAAAGGACACAGCATATTCTAGGGGAATCACAAACACAAGTAGAAAATACAAAAAAAAAAAAAATAAAAGAAAAAAGAACAACTAGCAGTCTGTTCTGCACATGGACAAACTGTGTCAATAAAACAAGGAAGAGGAAGCCAACTATGGAACAATAATAGCATCTGAAAAATTAGACACAGCTTAGAGACAATTGTTGAAAAGTCTGCTTTGCTCTGGACTGTAACACCAGTGGCACATACTCCTCTGGGAAGGTTTGGGCCCTTGAGGAAGTGTATCTTCCTCAGGGGGATACACTCCGTCCTGTTCACCAGCTTCCCCTCCCACCCTAGTTAGGAGTAGAGCAAAGAAGTGTGAACAGGATCCCCACTTTCCTCATGTCCATTGGGGAAAAGGGAATGCTTAAAACAAAAAATAAGTGCAATAAAAATTCACATATTTTGGAAGAGGGCAGAACTATCAACCCCCAGACAGGCCTAAAGCAGTTCAGCATCTATTTTATTTTTTTTAGTGTGTCAGGACTCTAGGAGTGATCCAAGGACACGTGCAGCTTTACAGCAGCAAAGGCAAGGAGGCCTGATATCCTCCCTGACTGCCTCAAAGGTAGTGGACCTTGCCATCTAGGAAGCTGGCAGCTCCTTGCCCCAGCTCTTCTCTTGCCTGGCCATATGCAGCATGAAATCAAATTCCCAACAGGGAACCAGTTCTCCTACACCCTGCATCTTACTTTGCAGTCTGTGACTCTAGGGAACCAAATTTCCCCATCAAACCTGGGTGAACTCTATGGAAATAACATGGAAATACCTTCCAACAGCCATATTACAAAGGATGCCAACTCTGCAAAGCATTACGTGTTGTGCTGGATAACAGGAGACAGCCACAAATGTGAAAGAACATATCCCACCCCATCTATCCCATGACAGAAGAAGCACCTCTCCCAGCTGCCATAATGCCATCTGCCATTGCCACGTCTCAGGGAGGCACTGCTCCCACCAAATGGATAGACTGGCTCCATAGAGGAGTCCACAACTGACATGGAGAACTGTGCATATATATCCATGTTTAATAGGGAATGGTCATGATCTTTTAAATAGAAATGTTTTAACCACAGTGTCATTTTTATTTAGCTACAGTGTCATTTTTCCCTTGTTGAAACATAACATTGCAAGTACCATTTCTCTTAGCTGCCCTAATCTGAAAAAGCAACAGGATAGGAGGGAAATAAATTCAAGAAAAGTATGTACATACTTGTGCCGCTTTTTGGATACTAAAGATTATACCATTAAAATGAGCATGAAAGAAAATCCAGCTCAGATCTTCACAACTCACAGAAAAACATGAGGGTTTAGGCTCTTTCTTTCCCACTTCACGTGTTGCTGCACATCAAGGTGCATCCCAGGTAGACTGCCAGCTAGCAGGGCTGTTGGGACATCTAATTAAGCTCTGTTCCCTTTTAGAACCAAAGCAATCCTTGGAGATGTCAATTTCTGATACCCTGGATGGGTGCCAACTATTTTTTAAAGCCTGAATTCTTCTGACATGTTTGCCTTTCAAGCTGTGCATAACACAAAACCAAAAGCAACAGAACAAAACAAAAAACCCCAAACAAACAAAAAACCACCCTGAAAAGCTATCCAAAGAAAACAGCTGGAGTAAAAAAAAATTTCAATTTGAGGGTTGACACAAGCCACACTATCTAGTCTGCAGGCAGCTCAAGCACTATGGAAAGCAGACCCAGAACCTACCAGACCATGTGCTCCCACTGGTGATAAGAGACGGGAGATAAAGAAAGGTTAGGTCAGTCCCAGCATATCATTAAAGAGTCAGCACTGACTCGGAAACCAAGCACTGGTAAAAAAGATATTAACCATTATTTTGATAAGTAAAACCAAATATTCTTACAACTCCAAAGCAAGAGAAAAATATTTTGCTATTATCTCGCACAGTTGATAGCACATATTATATTACCTATTCTACTTGAGGACTGAGGGTGGAGTTTCCTCATACAGTGAGGAAGGAAAGAAATATTTCAAAAACTATTTAAGATTAAGAAAATCTTTTGGGGAAAGTCACAGCAAACATAATGAAACAAGTAATTTACTCAAATGATCAGGCAGAAAGTATGTCCTTTAAAGAGGTAACTCAAAGTAACTCAAATTGCTAAGTATTCACCATGGCAGGAGCTAAAAAGATGTATCCTGTCCTGCAAAAAATCATGCAGGCAGGTGATTTGTGATGAATGGATCTTTCTAAAATTATCAGTGAAACAACTAGTATAGAGCTACTCTCGCACTCCAGATTTGCAGCTACAGGGCCTTGTCCCACCCTTCAAGACTGGCATGAGAAACAGAATTTTCCTAACCGTCAACAGTAGAAGAAAAAATGGAGTTTTTCATACCTTTAAGGAGCAGGAATGAACAGAATCAATATAAACATTTGGGGGAAAAAAACGTATGCCCATAATTAGAACAACTTTCTTCCAATAAAACCTCTGACACTATTTGAAATTGTTTTCCTAGAGCATTAAATCTAAAACAATGACCTTTTACTTGAAGAAGGGACACAGTTCCACTTTGACCCTATGCAAACTCAGGAGCCAAAGTAAAATCATTTACTTATGTGTCTTTTTTTCATCAAAATATGATTTTCAATGAAAAACCTTTATTTTTATTCCTACCCTAGCTACAGCTATACTGCTGGCGTTTTCAATTAGATACTGCAGACAGCATTTGTGAAATCCTATTGTGGTTTCTGATTATTGCAAACAAAAAGTTCTTCTGTAATAAACCCAGCAGTGTTTGCAGGTGTAGACACAAAGTGCTTGGCCTTAAAATTAATAAAATAAATGGTTTTAGGAATGGGCTGCCTTCTGCCTTAAGTGAGGAAGAAAACAAACACAATGAAGTCATGAATTAGTTCGCCTTATCTTTTGTTTGCCTTACTCTTCAGACAAAGGCCACAAAAAGGGCAAAATCTTTTAAAGAGCTGCTGTAGGTCAAGAAAGGAATCTGTAACTAACTTCTCCAAATTCATTCAGGAATTTCTTTGCCACAGAATTTGAACAAAGAGGGCATTCCTGGTTCTGCGGGTAGGACCAGAGTGTACAGAGCCTTAACACATGACCAGAAGAACACTAATTATATGGAAACAGTGGCTGCTGGTCCTAAATTTAAAGAGAAGCTAGAGCAGAAATTCTGAAGAAAAAGCCTGGGAAAACAACAGGCAATCCAGTAATTTCAATATGCTGCTAAAAGACCGGCTTCTCAATAAAAAAAGATTCATTGTTTTGCAAGGGCTGTGTGCCAAATTAGCTTTGATTAATGGATGCAACAGGGCTTTATTGATTATGTTTACTATTAAAACAAAACCAAAATGCCCCTCGCGGGCACTTTCATTTACCCAGTCATCTGTGCATTGCTCCAGAAAATTGCCACAGGTTGGCAAGGGCCTGTTCCCTCAGATTGATGTCGTCAGTGTTTCACTAACCCTGGTAACAAGAAGCCACTGGGGAATGCGCTGAGGCCACCTTTGGGTAATCAGGAATACCAAAACTACAGGCAGCACGAAGAACACATGAATTCCCCCACTATCATCCCGGCATCCAAAGACAGCTGCACCATCCTACAAGGATGAGAAAAACAGGTTGTTTCCTGAAATACGCACAATTACAGCACGTTGTAACAGAACAGAGCAATGGTCTTTTATCNTTTGCAAGGGCTGTGTGCCAAATTAGCTTTGATTAATGGATGCAACAGGGCTTTATTGATTATGTTTACTATTAAAACAAAACCAAAATGCCCCTCGCGGGCACTTTCATTTACCCAGTCATCTGTGCATTGCTCCAGAAAATTGCCACAGGTTGGCAAGGGCCTGTTCCCTCAGATTGATGTCGTCAGTGTTTCACTAACCCTGGTAACAAGAAGCCACTGGGGAATGCGCTGAGGCCACCTTTGGGTAATCAGGAATACCAAAACTACAGGCAGCACGAAGAACACATGAATTCCCCCACTATCATCCCGGCATCCAAAGACAGCTGCACCATCCTACAAGGATGAGAAAAACAGGTTGTTTCCTGAAATACGCACAATTACAGCACGTTGTAACCGAACAGAGCAATGGTCTTTTATAAAAAAAACACTCTGCAAGCCTGAAACAAATGCCAGACCAACACAAAGCAGCAGAGAGAAAAATCAGTTTCTCTTCTGCCCGAAGGTGTACGACTGTGCAGACACACCAACCATACTACCTGGGGAGCTGACTTCATTCACACCATCCCAGTGCTTGCCTAACAAGAAATAGTTAAGGTAAAACCAGCAGCACTTTTAAGTCGTTTTCTTCTGATTTAAAGCTGTGGGCCATAATACACTCAAGTCCTTGACAAAGAATTACAAGAATTGGCACTTTAGCGTGAGCTGTCCTTGGGCAGCAAATTGAGCCAGCATTCTTATCAGTACCCGTGCTAGGGCAGGGTGACAGAGCCATTTGTAGGTCGTTACAGCTTCACATGAATAGTGCAATGGGAACTATTTCTGCATTCCCACCTGCCCTGATTCTTTCCTTGCTACAAACCTGAGACAGCCCCGAGATGTTTTCTGCCACTGTCCCTGGGGCAGAAACACACCTGCTTCTTCACTGCGATTCCGGCGTGTGAGAAGTGTCAGCACAGAGCAGCCAGAACAAAATGGGTTGTTCCTTGTTTGACCTGATTAATTTAATAGATCTGCTGCCTTCCTCACAGTCCCAGCTGAATGACAATCTGACAGAGACCATGGCTGTAGCCTCCTTGCTATTGACAGCTCCACTGTCAGAGCCAGCCAGCATCCTGGTGGGAATGGAGTTGTGGTGCTGAGTGCATCTTCTCCCTTTGCAAAACCACGTCATGCTGCTTACAAGTCAAACACAGAATTCAATACCTGATTCTGGCACTGCATGTCACAATACCTCATTTCATTCTGAAATGAAAATGCCATATTTACCATATATGGCATTACTCAAGGTTAATAAAATTGAGTTAGTAACTCCTGGATGAGAGTTTCCATGTAAGCATACAGTAGGCTGTAATCAGTCACCCTTACTCATCACCTCTTTGGCAGTCTGGATTACAAGGGAGAAAAAGATACAAAAGACTCCATGGAAATTACAAGCAAGTACAAACAAATTTCAGTTTCTAACAGGCAACAGCCTCCACTATTCATTAGTTTCTGTCCCTATTTCAGACATTAAAATTAGACATGAATGACAGAATCAAAATTAAGAGCCTGTTTCTTCCAAAGGGCCCTCTTAAATTAATGTAGTCATTAGCAAGAAGCCTGCAAGAGTGTGATTCAGAGTATTAAGTCTAATACATAAATTGTGAGCACCCCCACTGCATTAGGGAGCAAACACCTGCATATGCAAAACAAAGCTATGGGGAAGAAAAAAAAATTCAGACACGCAAACAAGCAAAAGGAAAGAGAGGCAGCAGGTGACAGGAGCAGGTCTGAAGGGACATGACTGATGGGGGCAAGCTGCACGAAGCCAGTCACAGAGTGCATAGAGGGCAGGTGCCCCTCCAAAGCAGTCAGGAGGTGCAGCTGTGCCTCCCTTCAAAAACTGCTCCTGTCAAACCTGACCTGCTAACTGGCAAGCACAGCTTCTTGTACCATGATGCATGGACACGGCCCCCAGTTCAAGCAAGAAGT
>VYZR01072036.1:13164-23214 GCA_013400675.1 Oxylabes madagascariensis | reverse complement strand
TTACAAAATTTTTTACATCAATTATAAAAATATATATATTTATAGATAGAACCATAGAATTTCTTCATTAAATGCCTAGAAGTTGTCAATACTGTATCTTGCATTTAGTAGACCTAAGTCAATGTAGATTAATTGAAGTCAGTGGTCATGCTTTCAGTTTCACTGAAGCCCAGCTTCAAATTGTAGTTGCATGTGTGAAGAGTTAGATCTGTACTAGGAAAAGTGGGCTATCACAAAAATAGCTTAGGTAGCTGTACCTTCTGTAAGATCATTTGGCATACTATTAAGAAGAAGAGCTTTAGGCCAANCAGTAATTTGGTTAGATCCTTTGCCAAGACTAACAATAGAAAAAAAGAGCTAATGATAGAGAAGAATTTCTTAACCATAATAAATAAATTGGTAACAGGGTGGCAGAGGAACTTAAGCATCTCCAAAAATCTCCCAAATAATTGTTAGGATTCTTGAGGCAATCTCGCAGGCCCCAGTTAATCTAGCAGAAAATCAGTACCCAAGCTCAGCAGAGAGCCAAGGCTCCTCCCAGGATGATATCAGAGGGCTGACTATTTTAATTCAGGAAGTCAGTTAGATTTCAGTGGGCCTTAGAATTCCACCTGCTCAGCAACTCATCCTTTGTGATTTTTTTCCATTCCCTAAGGATGTTCATCCTAGAGCTTTTGAGTCGGTATCAATACAGAGTGAAGTCTTTAGATCTTGATGATAATTTTGCATGTAAGTTGTGCCATTACATACAATGGAATTTTCAACCTATTTGGAATGGTTTTTTTAACTTCTTGCATATCGTGGATCAGAATTTGACCAATAAAAATCATTACAAATTCAACAGTACAGAGTCAGTTTAAACAAACTAAAGATCTGGTGGGTAGCTAGGCAAAAATTGTGGATTACGAGAATTCTGGGCTTCCTTGAAAATTTATACTACTGTATGAGCTCTTATATGCAGTTCAGACTTGCCCTGTTATTTTAAAGTAATAAGTGATAACTTGCCAGCAAATAAGTATCATTATCACAACCAAATGCTGCTAAACACAGGTGTTTTTGTATTTTATCCTTTGTGAATGCTGGTAGCTTAGAAGAACAAAACTCTGAAAAGTTACATAGCTTTATGCTGTACTAGGCTACACTACAGTGCAAAATAAGACAAAGAAAGGCACTGTCAAAAACAGCCTCATGATGACAACATTTGGCATTCACTTCATACAGGTGCAAAGGCTTTCCAAGACACAGTACAATAAAAAGACAGAATTCATGGAATTTAATAGCTAAATGAATACTAGGCTACTACTTGAGCTTCTGTCAACTTCATAAGCTCAAAGGTTTTAAGAGACCCTTTCCATAGCATCAACGCTCAGATTACATATAACACAGACCTTCCTAATTATATTAGTTTAATGAGATTAGATTTGATATAGCTGATAGCAGAGGTACCTCTAGAGTGCAACACAAATTACACTTTTAGCTCTTGAACAAAACCAGAATAAAATAAAGGNCTCACAACGAAAATTAAGAAGAGAGATAACTAATTTTAAAAAAATCTCACTGTCAGGGCCCTTTTTCTTCATGCTCGTAGATGTATTAGGAAGACCTAATAGTTAACCTTCAAAAGCTGCTCTGAGCTTGTTACACGCTAAGCAAGAGAGATGCATTGTGAAAGATCTCTTTGATCTTACTTCCAGGAGTTCAGAATCATTCTGTTGAGCAAAACATATGTATAAAGAAAAAACAGCCATTTTTTCCAACTGATGACTCTAAGCTGAAGTGAATATCTTGGAAAACAGGCAAGCCACATTATAAAACATGGCTGGGGAGTGAGGAATGGGGAAAAGCTCCTAAACATAGAGTGAAATAAAATACTCCTAAGTGTTACGTTTTTCAAACCAGCAGGACTTTTGCACTTGCCCACATGCAAGAGTCACCAAAATATTTGTTCTGAATAAATTTATCTGTTTTTTGAAAGATAAGAATGATATTTCTCTCTCTCTCTCTAAAAAGGTAGAAATTAGTCTTGTCTCAGGAAATAGCACTGATTATTTTTTTCCTTTCTCTCTTGCATGATTTGCAACTGTACGAGGAATACATTTCTGTGAAAAAATAAAGCATGATGAGTGTGGGAAGAAACATATACTATTTGACAATGCATTTCTAGCAGACAGGTACTTCACCAAATATATTTTTTAAAATAATAAAATGCTCTATCAGCCTTTAGATTCAGAAGTACTTGAAAGTCTCCATTAACCTGTTTTTATTTCAAGCAGACTGGACCTTATTGTTTTTCAGCTTGGTAACACAAAGCATAGATTTGTTCTATTGCTTACCAACATACTTAAAAAGAAGATTACATTTCATATGTTTTATGTGCATATAAGGCCAAGGAAATTCCCACAAAACAGTACCAATGTTACTGGTTTTGATATGCTAAAGGGAGCTTATTGCTAAAATTCTGGCAGTAAACTGCAGTGAGAAATCTGATTTTCCTCTTCTTTACAGAAGTCGACCTTCTGGCTGTTGCTGAAACAGCTCTGACTTTATTGACTCATCCCTGCGCAGGTAGGAAACATAATATTACCATTCCTGAAGTAATGTTTTTCTTTCTGAAACAGCATAAGCATCTCATATCTCTGAAGTACTTTAAAAGATATTGTCAGAGATTCTATGGAGTTTTTCATACAATACCCTCTTAAGCACTATTTTGTCCTTGCATTTTTCTCAGGATACTTTTCAAAAAGCTTATATATTCCTGGAAAACGTTAGCTCTACGTTTTTGAGTCCCCTAAGGCGAAGGCCCTTGTCTTGGATACAGTTATGAGTAGGGTTTGTATATGCAGAAACTTACTCTCTGAATTTCATTTTCTCAGGCTACAAGTATGATTTAGTACATTTTTAATTTAATTCCCTGGCAAAGATTTTCTTCTTTTCCACATTCAAATAAAGCAAAAGCCAAATCTTCAGCCTTTTCTCTTACCTTGCACTCTACTAAGACAAGTGCTTAAGTAGCTTATAAACTATTCCTTATTATTTGATTTTTTTTCTCTTCTTAAAGAAATGCAAATGTAGTATTTCACTTTAAAACACAATCAACTCACGTAAGTTCACCTATCCAAACTGTATGCATGCAGTTCAAATCAGGCACTGAGTCTTCTTCTAAACATAGTAGCAGGAAAAATACTCTTTGTGGTTTGTATAAGTATCTCCAGCTCCTCATGTGATCCCATACAGAGTCATGAATCTTCTCTCTAAATATCATGAAGAAAGTTGACACAACTGTGAAAGCTCTTCCATGCAAATCTCAGATACAAATTAAATCACTTCTCACACTGTCATGTTTACCAGTTTTCCCTTAAGGCTTCTTTCTGACATTTTTCTTTACAGGTTTCTTCTTGTTTCTTATGAGTCCTCCCTTGCTTTCAGCAATAACTTCCTTTTAAGTGTCTACCAAGATTGCCTCTTTACACATAATGAAATTGCTGTGGCTTCTGACCTACCTGAACACTTACAAATATATACGAATGGGCTCTCACGACCCGGATATTAAGAACCCCTCACCAGTCTCAGTTTTCACCCTCACTTGCATAATTGTAATACACAAGCTCAGGAAAATTACACAGGATCCACTCTAAGGAAGGGTATTTCAATCTATTGCATCAGGCATCTGAAAGATTATTTGGTCATGGCGACACCTTGCATGGCTCCTTTCTCTGGGCCTGTCTTTAGTTTTCCTGAGTCTTCCCATTTCAAACTCCAGAAGGTATACTGAAAAAAATATATTTTCAAATCAACAAGACTATCACATGTTGCAAATCATTCCTGCTCAGTTGATAGAAGAGTTTTATTCATGGTTTCATTCAATTTGCTAGTAGGAAGTATGCTGAAAATCACCACAGAGCAATCTTCATTTCCAATCTGATTTTATATTCTGAACTTTGGGTCTCATCAGATTTTGTTACTAAAGTATATGCAGTTTTTTCTGTAGATCAATATGAAATACGAGAGCAGCCTCTAGGAACAACAAGGTAAGGTAGATAAGAGACAGGCCAGCAAAGCTTAACAAGAAAAATCATTATTTCACTTTTAAGATCACTTTAAAAGTGGGTTTCGTTTATAATGGTCATGCCTAGTAAATTTCCTTCAATTAGTAATTGTAGAAACTTCAGTTAGAAATTTTTAAAAAATCATATTACAAAGCAATTTAATAATGGTTATTGCCATTTATGTCTTTCATGTGTGCAGTAATAGTTTTGACTATATCTCCTTTACTTGGTTGAAATCACTATTAGAGGAACTAATTTATATGTTGGCATCTGTTGCTCCTGTTATTTGTATTTTTAAACTCAAATATGCACCAGATAACTTGTACAACATTTTACTGTCCCAAATTTCACATGATTTGCTGACTAAATTGGGAGGAGCTGTTGACTTCCTGGAAGACAGAAAGGTCCTGCAGAGAGATCTCAACAAATTAGAAAAATGGGCAATCGCCAACTGTATGAAGTTTAACAAGGGAAACTTTTGGATTCTGCACCTGGGACAGGGCAACTCTGCATGTCCAGACAGAGTGGGCAATGAGATACTGGAGAGCAGTGTCATGGAAAGGGACCTGGAGGTCCTGGTCGACAGAAAGTCGAGTCAGCAGTGCCCTGGCAGCCAGGAGGGCCAAGAGTGTCCGGGGGGGCATCAGGCACAGCATCACCAGCCGGGCAAGGGAGGGGATTGTCCCCCCTGCTCTGCTCTGCTCTGCAGTGGGGCAGCCTCACCTCCAGTGCTGGGGGCTGGTTTGGGTGGCACAGTATAAAGAGGACATTAAACCGCTAGGGAGTGCCCAAAGGAGAGCAACAAGGATAGTGAAGGACCTTGAGGGGAAGCCGTATGAGCAGTGGCTGAGGTCACTTGGTCTGTTCAGCCTGGAGTAGAGGAGAATGAGGAGAGACCTCACTGCTTTTGCAACTTCTTCATGAGGGAAAGCAGAGGGGCAGACACTGATTTCATCACCCTCATGACCAGCAACAGGATTCAAGGAAGTAGCATGATGCAGAGTCAGCAGAGGTTTAGGTTGGCGATTAAGAAAAAAAATTTTCACCCAGAGGATGTTTGGGCGCTGACACAGGCTCCCCAGAGAAGTGGTCACAGGACCAGTCTGTCTGAGTTCAAGAAGCTTTTGAACAACACTCTCAGGCGCATGGTGTTACTCTTGGGGTGTCCTGTGCCAGGCCAGGATTTGGACTTTATGTTCCTGATAGATCCCCTCAAACTCAACACATTCTATGACAAGTTTCTATGATTCAAGTTTTCTCTCAATCCTTGGCAAAGGATGCAAATAGAGGACTGAGAATGAGCAAGGAATCAAGAATACAGACTAGGATATTTGCCAGTACTGGTCTCTTTTACAAAAGACGTGATTTTTGAAATAAGTTTTCTACTTTAAATTTTCCTTCTCAGTTTTAAAGGGAAGAAATAATCTTTTCTTTTGGAGGTTGTCAACTCTGTCTGGATTCTGTGATATGTGACCATTTCTAGAGATACCTAACTTTGTCTCCTAAGTCTGCTTTGAGTGACAAATGAAAATTAGGTAAAGAAGCTGAAGGTCAGTATTGCAATTGCTGACAAATTTTTGTGAATGCTTTTCTCACCATTTTCACTTAAACTGTTTATTTCAGTTATTTTAGTTATTTTCAGTGTTATCCCTAAAAGGTTTTTATCTTTTATCCTTAAAAGCATTTTTACATATCTGATATATATTGTGATTTTTTCTTTCCTGAATAAGGAATCACTGATATTTTGTGGATTTTACACTCTTATGAAAAAAAATTCTTAAGCTCTGTAACATTTGAAAAATTGTATTTCTATTTTTTGGAACTTTGGAACTTACTCTAGTTTTACACTTGAGCAAAGAAGTGTTTGCCATTCCTGTTTTTGTATAAAACCAAAGCAAAGTACTGCACAGACATCCAAGAACTTAAATCCCGTATCCTAACAGAACCAATATTCAGAATGATTTAAACCCAACTACTAATTGTGTGACAACTCTACAGTATGAATCACAGAAATAAGAAAGTCTCAGTAGGTGATCACTGACTATTACTAGAACAGGTGATACATAGATACATATTGCCTTGGAAAGTAACAAGATAAAATCAATGTCACAGGGAGTACAGAATCTAAAGGGAGAGAGTGTAATGAGAAAAGCATACTGCCTTTGAAAGGCACATTTGCAAATAAATTAATTGAAAATAACTGATATTTCCTATAAACATTTTGTGTTCTTTTTCTGTTAACTGCTCTGAAATGACACATCTTGCCATGATGCAGCAAGATTGCTTCATTTGCAAAGATAGTAATGCCAAGAAATGTATTGTAGCTGTTTATTTCTAATTTTAGCTTACATTTGGGAACTGAGAACAAAAAGGTTGGGCTAGAACCATATCTCTGTGGGGCCCATAAATTTCAAGTTTTGCTGTGTCTGTAAGTAGCTTGAAAATCAAGATTCCTGAAACACCAGGCTGATAACTACCTGCCCTCTTGTGTTTTGCATTTAAGCCGTACAACTAAATTCTTGTGTGACTCCTTTAAACAGAAAATACTTACATGGGTAACCAAGGTAATAACCCCCTGGATATTCCTTACTGGTTTTGTACCTTTTGTAAGTGGTCTAACCCAGTATTTACTGGGTTTGTAACAGCAGTAGGCACTACGCACAGTATGACAGCTGGTGAATAAATCGCAGTTAGGACATACACCTCAGGCCAAGGATTTTGTGTTCGTTGCACAAGGTAAATAATGTTTATTGCTGAAAACCTCAAACCTCAAGTCAAATATGCTGTGTTATAGTGTATTTCATTATAACTTGCAACATTAGACTATGTTCAACAGCTTATCTGACCACTGGAGGAAATGGGAGTTTGTGTTTGAATTAAGAAGGTTGTTGGGGAGGAATTTAAAACAAGAATTTCAGTTGAAATGGGCTATGATGGTGCATGATCCAAAATTTTTCCTCCATGCAGGACAGGTGTCTTATCCTACTTCCACAAAGACTGAACTATCAGAGACAGCAGTGCCCATTGGGACTCTGCCATGGTGGAATTCTTTGGTATCCAGCTATCAGAAGGAGAATAGAACTATTGGAATGGAAGGAGATGCTTAAGCATAACAGCTGCAGGTAACAATTCACGCATGCAGAACACCCAAGAAATGAGTGGTCTTCAGGAAATGTAATAAATAATACAAGGGAATGGGCCTACCTTTTTTGAGGTTTGATTTGGGACTTTTTTTTATATAAGAGGAGTAGTCCAGTTTCCACGTTAAAAACTAAACCTCAAGTATTTTTTTGTTTTGTCCTGTGTTTCTTCATCATCATGTAGCTACCTTTAGCAGCCCTGACCAAGATCTCATGCCAGTACAGATATTTGTGCACAACAGGCAACAGCGTTAGCAGGGAAAACAAGCAGGATTCTAAGTGGTCTATTTTTGTTTCTGAAATCTCTTTTTTTCTGGAACAGCAACAAATTCTATTAAAATTATTTGGCTGCCTTTCACACCCTATAATAATCTCACTGGCTAACAAGTGACTTTGTCGTAGCAGCTACCTGTCTTCCAGACCATAATAGTAACAGTAATTAGCACAGCAGGGTATACAAATATTTCTACAAGGCAAGTAATCATTGTAAGGCAACTGCAATCTTTGATCAGACTGAATAATGACTCCCAATACCTGTACAAGTCTCCATTCTTCAGCACTGAAATACAGAATACGAGAAATTTTTTAATCCTATTAGTTTCTGTTTGGCATCTGTCAGAGAGCTGGATAATAAGAAACATAAGAAACAGCTAAAGACAACTAAGGAGAGATCAATATTTTCTTCCATGAATATTCTGTATTCATGGGGATGGGTCCTGATTGATTGGTTTGTTGGGAAAATGAGATAAAAACCACTTCAATTGGGGAAAAAAAAGGGCCTAATGAGGGCTGAAGTCTATATGAAAGAAGAATGTGAGACTAATACCAAATCAAGAACCAGTTCCCTAACAGCTCCTCTGACCTTGTAGTCATAAAGTTTTGCAATAAAGTTTTGTGTGCATGGAGAAGTACAGCTTTCTTCCCTAAAGCTGACTCCCCAGCGTATAATAATCACAGCAAAAAATGAGAATCATGGCAGAGTATAAGGGGAACTATTTGGCTGAAATATTATGATAGTATCATTTGTCCTTCTCCAGTTTACAAACTAAACAGCTTTATTCTTATTTCTTTATGGTCGTAAGAGTGTTGCAGAGCTGATCACAAGAATCCACGCAGCAATATTGGAACAAAGCAAGAACATGCAGTAACAGCAAGTCAATCTGACGCCTTCAGAATATAGTCCCTCCAAAATATATGTATTTTCCATAATCATTAAAGCACATACAGAATGCTACTTTTCTAGTCCAAATCAAATTCCAGATGCTTCTCAGCCACAGATTCTCATCTCAGCAAATGTTAAGCAGAGAACCTACACCTGAGGGAAGAAGAAGAAGAAGAATCCATTCTCCTATTCACACAGGCATAGAAGAATGAAGCTCAACAGTGGTACGAGAGATGAATTAGACTGAACAGAAATTCTGCTTAGTGCCATGCTCCAAGCTAAAAGCTAGTTGCACGTTCACATATATATATATGGGAAATATTTTGATGCATATATTCTAACCAGTCAGTGCTGTGCATCTTTTGTCTGTACTACAGGCCTCTGTACCCTCACTGTTATCTAGTGGTTCTAGGGTGTAGAAGGGGCAGGGAATGAGCAACAAAGATTCTCAGGGTAAGACCTTGGGGTCTTAAAAATCTAATCAAGGAAAGTAAATTTCACCCATGCAACTAGATGGAAGATTTTTTTCAAGGTGCATACAGATCACTGAAATCCAAAGAGAAGTCTAGAGTTCTACTTGTTGTCATTGCTTTTTAAAGGAACACTGAATTAACTGTATTTAAAGTCAGATCATGCAAGTTCTGTACTAGGCTGTCCTGAAAAGTGCAGCAGCTGTTCTTGTCCAGTATGGATAGAGTCAGTGTATAAAGGCACCAGAGCGTAAAAGTAATGGACAGAATGAGAGCCTAACGTATGGCTGTGCATGTAGGCTCAAGTGCTCTTGGCAGCAAAGAATCAAGATGTAACACTTAGGCTTAGCACCATAGTACTACTTGTCTTTTGTCTCTTGGTGGTGGTGAAGTGGCAGAAGTGCTCCCTTCCACCCACACAGGCTTACCCTCTCTCTTTCATGAGTTTTCAGCTATGTGCTCTCTAGCATCACATATATTTTCCCAATATATGACAGAAATCTCAGGGAAACCAGGCCACTCAAAAGGGCTCATCCCTTATCATTGAGTCCATCATAGCATTTCATTTAGACCTCCCTTTCTCACAAGCACTAGAAAACACAGCAAATTTTGAAGAACATCTATATTAGACCACCACCTGAAATCACTGCCATAATATGGAGCAGAAAGTTTTCTTGAAAGACTATCTGTTTTGGTGATTCGCTTTTCCTCAAAGCTTTGTACTTTGGTAAATGCTCTTTTCTTCACCTAAGTTAGTTGTTGTGGTTTGAGCAGGAAGTTTTCAGGAAGTTACAGAGGCACGTCTGCGTGAACTTTCAGGGGTTAAATATCGGAAACTCCCAGAGAACTTCCCTTTTTTTTTCTGCCCGGGCAGCTGAACAGGTAACAGGGCCGGTCCTGCTCCGCCGTGTGGCCCCCGGGCCTGGTGGCCCAGCTGGCCCTGCCGCCCCTGCTGGGGGGCCGGCCCAGGACCGGTCGTGCCCTCTCTCCCTCCCCACATCGATTGCCGGCAAAGCAGAAAAACAGGCTTAACATCCAGGGAACTTTTACAGCCTAACTGCGAGGCGGCCAGTGTTAGGGGAGTCCAGGAGTCCTCGGGAGTCCCTGGGAGCAGCCCAGTTTGGGCTGGGCCCACCCTGTTGAGACCTAGAGGATGTGCAAGCGGCATTTATAAGTATTTTTTAATGATTCTTGATTGCGCGGATGCTCAGAGCTCCGACTTCTAGCTCTTC
>VYZR01072035.1:32262-42348 GCA_013400675.1 Oxylabes madagascariensis | reverse complement strand
GACAGTTCTTTTGACCAAAAGGACAGGAAAGGTGTCAACTTTCTCCTCCAATCCCTGGTTTGTGTGGAAAATACTATAAATATAGAGTCAGATGAAATTAATAAACAGTAGTTCGAGTTGAACCTGGAAAGACTCTGTATCTCCTTTCCCGCAGTCCAATAGTGTCACCGTCTCTCAAAAGCAGGTTTCCACGTGGGCTGGTCCTGCGCCCGGTGCCTGTGTCTCAGGGAGGAGTGAAGGAGCAGCCCTGGAACTGCTGGAATTGCAGCAAGCACTGGGGAGAGATGGGTCTCTCCATCCTCTCCTGCCCACTGAATCACCAGCACCAGATGAATTCTTCCCTCAGAGGGTGTCTTTCCACTTACACAAGTGACACCTTTTTCCCTTCACAAAATCACTCATTACTCCAATCCTCATCCTTTTCTTCCCTAGCTCACCTTCCTCTAAGGAGAAAATTATTGCAGTGATGAACAGGTTTCCCAAGCAGGGGTATAGCTGAAAAGCAGCGTAGAGGCTGAAAAATTGCATTATGCATTAGGCATTATGATATTTTAACAGGGCTCAGTGTCATTTTGCTTCCAATCACCCAGAGATCCAGCTATTCTTCTGCACTGGGAGCACCAGTAAATATTTGATCTGTTCAATCTGCAGTCAGCCAACCAAACAAGGACTGACTGTTCCACCAGTCTCCTTATTTTCTGATCCCATGCTATTTGGAGGGATTCTTAAGTCAACAGACTCTTTCTCTCCCTCACTCCTTCCCTCCTTCTCTCTCAGGTAATGCATCTCAGCCCTGATTTCACTGTTAAACTCCGTGGCATGATGGAAAATGCCAGCCACAGATGTTGCCTACACTTCATTACATTGCATGCGCATAACAAATTCCTCACCACAAATTTCCAGGGTTGCATTATAACTTATCCCATAACGTAGGAGAGGAGTTAAGCTGGGGGATGGGAGCCAAGGAACCCTCAGACACACGAACACCCCCGTGCACAGACCCTCTGAGCTGTTGCTTAGCATGGAGAAGCGTTTATACCCCAAAGTTGTGGTAGGAGTGGTAATAATTTCCCACAATACAAATTCCCCGGAGTACAAATTTAGCAATTCATTCTCCTTTGAGTGGTCAAAAGAAGCTCAGCAACCGTAAGATTTTATAATTAAAGAGCTGGAATAAGGCTTGAGAGACGTAGGCTGATTTCTCTTCTTCAAACTTGCATATTCTTGAGAAACACTTCACTTCCCCAGACAATGCTGGCTGATGTGACTCGTGATTTTGAATGTTCCTCTTGACATACACAGCTTTTCAGAGCTTGCTAAACACCTGGAAAGTTAAATCCCTGCCTGGCATCTTCAGGCATCCACTAGGGTAAAAATGAAGTTCAAAGCATCTGGCTGTTGGAAATGCCACAGCAGCACCACAGCAGCTCTGCCCAGCAAAGGATTCAATGTGCCATTGAATTAGGACTGGCAAATCATCCAGGCTCCATGTGTACCCATAAATAAAATCACAGCTTCATGTCCTGGGTCTGCCTGCAGTGACCCTCACGCCTGCCCTGTTCCTGGGGTGTTTTTTGGCTCATGCTCTCTGTCCCTGTCCCTGTCAGGGGTTTGTGTACCTGGCCATGGGCAGGAAACAGTTTGGACACAGCCACTCCGAGGCTGAAAGGAGAAAAGAGGGAAAAAGGGTTTACCAATATAGGTATAAAGTGTGGCACTGCTCCTAACTTCAGGTGAGGGACCAGTGCCTTCTTGTTACCAGCTTCAGCCACAGCCAAATCCATGGATGTGGGAATGGGCTTCTGGAGCCCAGGGAGTCCCACTGGGCATCCAGGGGTGCTGGATCAGGATGTTCTCTTTGGAATGGTCAAGCATGGCCAAGCAAGAGGTGATGTGGTCAGAATGGTCAAGAAAGAGATGTTGAGGTCAGAAAAGACACCTGGGCCCAGATCAAGGACTTCAGGTCTTTACCTTCCTCAAAAGAGACTTCGAAGTTTGTATTTCTGCTGTTTCTCTGTTCCCTCTCTATGGAGGAACAAGTCCCAGATAAATAAATAGATAGATAGATAGATAGATAGACAGATAGATAGATAGATAGATAGATAGATAGATAGATAGATAGATAAATATATGAAGCCTCCGTTACATACTTTCCATCAGGAAACAAAAAGTTAAAAAGCTGGGAGATGCTACACGTGCAGACAGCTGGTACCTTCTTTTGCTGTCAGTTCTTTCTAGCAATCAATATTATGAAATGTTATGATTATTATCAAATATCATTATGTTAATTTTGAAGCTGTTATGAGCCCCATCTACTGCCGTCATTACACTTTGAATAAATGATCTGAGTTTTAAAAAATAACAAACANCTGCAGTGACCCTCACGCCTGCCCTGTTCCTGGGGTGTTTTTTGGCTCATGCTCTCTGTCCCTGTCCCTGTCAGGGGTTTGTGTACCTGGCCATGGGCAGGAAACAGTTTGGACACAGCCACTCCGAGGCTGAAAGGAGAAAAGAGGGAAAAAGGGTTTACCAATATAGGTATAAAGTGTGGCACTGCTCCTAACTTCAGGTGAGGGACCAGTGCCTTCTTGTTACCAGCTTCAGCCACAGCCAAATCCATGGATGTGGGAATGGGCTTCTGGAGCCCAGGGAGTCCCACTGGGCATCCAGGGGTGCTGGATCAGGATGTTCTCTTTGGAATGGTCAAGCATGGCCAAGCAAGAGGTGATGTGGTCAGAATGGTCAAGAAAGAGATGTTGAGGTCAGAAAAGACACCTGGGCCCAGATCAAGGACTTCAGGTCTTTACCTTCCTCAAAAGAGACTTCGAAGTTTGTATTTCTGCTGTTTCTCTGTTCCCTCTCTATGGAGGAACAAGCCCCAGATAAATAAATAGATAGAGAGATAGATAGATAGATAGATAGATAGATAGATAGATAGATAGATGAAGCCTCTGTTAGATACTTTCCATCAGGAGACAAAAAGTTAAAAAGCTGGGAGATGCTACACGTGCAGACAGCTGGTACCTTCTTTTGCTGTCAGTTCTTTCTAGCAATCAATATTATGAAATGTTATGATTATTATCAAATATCATTATGTTAATTTTGAAGCTGTTATGAGCCCCATCTACTGCCGTCATTACACTTTGAATAAATGATCTGAGTTTTAAAAAATAACAAACAAAAAAAAAAGTTGAAGAGAAAACTCCCTGCCTAGCTGTTAACTAGCAAGGAAGATTTAGGTAGGCAGACGGATCCGCTCCTTGTGGTGTTCAGCTTGATAAATCATGGCTTTCCTCCAAATAGAGGCAGAGTTCAGTATTTCACACCATGACAGGTTCTCTCTGTACTTTGTGGATAAGGTTGCTTGGACCAGAACCAAGCTTGCAGCTATTCACGGAAGGTGGTGGAGTTTCTAAAGAGGCATGCCTTTATTGTGGGATGGGGCTGCTTGCTGCAGGCAAGCTGGGCCCCCAGCCCCAGAGTGCCAGGCACTGCATAAACACCGGGGAGAGACAAGGCAGCTACAGAAAAGGGCTGTGTGGAGAAGCTGGAGAGTCTAGCTGAGGTCTTGCTGCCCAGTGCTGTGCTCTGCACCCAGCGGACCAGATGCCTCACCTAAAAGCTTCTCAGACCTCGAGCAGGCAAACATCACAGTCGTGGCAAGAGTGGTAAGAACGTGCCAGATTTTCTCAATGGCTACAGTTTTTGAGGTCAGGAATATCTGACCATGAGAACTTGCATATTCACGGAAGGTGGTGGAGTTTCTAAAGAGGCATGCCTTTATTGTGGGATGGGGCTGCTTGCTGCAGGCAAGCTGGGCCCCCAGCCCCAGAGTGCCAGGCACTGCATAAACACCGGGGAGAGACAAGGCAGCTACAGAAAAGGGCTGTGTGGAGAAGCTGGAGAGTCTAGCTGAGGTCTTGCTGCCCAGTGCTGTGCTCTGCACCCAGCGGACCAGATGCCTCACCTAAAAGCTTCTCAGACCTCGAGCAGGCAAACATCACAGTCGTGGCAAGAGTGGTAAGAACGTGCCAGATTTTCTCAATGGCTACAGTTTTTGAGGTCAGGAATATCTGACCATGAGAACTTGCAGAGGGGAATTTTAGGACATCATCAAGACCAAAGGCTGTTGTCCCAAAGCTGCACTTCTCCAACCCATGGGATTTTGGAGCTTTGCGGTGTTGTTTCTGCTGCTCTCCAACTCACCTGGATTTCATTTCACACTTGAAGCTCAGCCGTGTTTTGTCAGAACGGTGGTGGAACCCAGGGGCTGCTGATGCTGATTTATGGCTCTGAGGTGCAGAAGCCAGGTGCAGACTTGCCAGGGGGTTCAGGCCTGTTTTCCCCCGTCCAGGGCTCCCTGCAGCCGGCTCTCCCTCCAGCATGCGAGGCAGGAATGCCTGCGCAGCCTCCGGGGGATCTGTGCTGCATCCACCTCTCATAAGCTGGATGAATCTCACAGTTTCCTGGTATTTGCATGCCAGTGCAGAAAAAACACAGAGGGTAAGGCTGAGATTTGCTGCTGAGAGTTTGGGATTTGCAAGAATGCCAGATTCAGAGACTCTTCAAAGGGCAAACAGAGGGTGAAGGCACAAAGGTTAAACAAGCGAAAATGAAAGCATTTACACCAAACCCTGTGAGCAAAAGCCACCCAGCTAACTTCAGCTCAGAGGTGCAAGCATGAGGCTTGCTTCCCAGGATTAGAAAATCTACACTCTGCCATTTTAGACCGAGAACTAAATAAAGCCACTCCTGCTCCTCTCATCTCACCGCTAACAAAATTAATGGCAGTGGTTTTTTTGAGCCAATCACTCATTACCCTCTTTTCCCTGCTCCCTAAACCTCCATAAACACAAGCCGAAATCCTCCCTGAGAGAGATCTCAGCTGCAGTCAGGTTTTGCTTCTCTCCGGGCCGGTGTGAGATTATAATGCTTCTCAAGGTGTTCCCTTCCTCATAATGAAGCTCCATCTGTTCTACAGATGGTAAAGATCACAAGAACCAGCACTAAATATCCCTCCCCCACCGAAGAGTTTTTACCTTATGGTGATGTTGTTCTTTGTTTTCCCTGCCTTTCCCAGGAGCACGGGGACATCTCTATTGCCCCAGCCTGTGCTGGTGGCTGCCTCTGCACAAGGAGGGCTTCATAGATTTTGTCCAGGGGGAAGGAAACCTTTCCCACTGAATTTTCAGGGAACTGCACAGTGGCTACCCTTAAACACCTCTCATCTCCTCTCCACTGCTGCTCGGACCAGCCCCAGCTTTGCCCCCAGGAGACCCCTCCCTTTCAAGGGCAAACTGGAATATGTCATGGTAAGGATCTGACAGGTGAGACACAAAGGGAATTCAGGAGGTCATATCCTCAAGGATGGAAAAGAAATTTATAGGTGTTAACTGCTAGTCTCTGCCCTACACATTTCTGCATGCCTTTGGCTCAGGAAAAGGATTTTTTTTTTTTTTGATACCTGCATGAGCATTTGAGCCTGTAGAGAGGCCAGCAGGGCAGAGCTCCTGGGTGTGCTGCTAGTTTTGTCCTTTGGTGTAACCTTGTTGAGCACCCAGACAGTGAAGAAGAGAAAATGGCGTCACCTTTGATGATCTTGCCCTCCATACATAATCCAAATAATTAAATTCACTTAGCTAGATAAACAAGTTTTAGTTCTGAAACGGGATAACCACAGTGGATCTTTAGACAATCCTCTAAGGCAGCTGGCAATGGACTAACTTCATTTATGTGGTTTAACATTTGCCTAGCAGAAAATACTACTTTTCTCTTCTTGACAGGTAGATAATCCTAAGAGGTTTGACTACCACATTAACATCCAAACCACAAAAGATGGGTAATCTGAAAAGCTGGATTTTCTGACACACATGCACCCTTTACATCTGCTTTCTACATCAGAGCCTGAATTAGTTCTAATGTTGTGTTTGTATTAAATATGTGGATTAATGGAGCTCAGCAAGAGCACTGAATTAGCTCTTCCTGTCTCCAGTGGATTTGGACTGCAGCTCTCCATGCAGAGACAGATGTGCTGCTCGTTATATTTTGGTCTTTTGCGCGTGGAAAAACTGCGGCTCACAACAGAATCAACAGTTGCCTGTTCAAAAGAAGTGATTTCGGACGTCTCTTAGAACTGAGTCAATTTGGAAGTGGCAGGGACAAAGTCCTACAGGGAAACATTTTGAGACTGTTGGCTCAGAGTGTAGCCCACCAACAGCGCCATCGCTCAGGGAGACCTGACCCCTCTCATGCAAAAGACCAAAGTCCTGATCCAGGAAGACTTAATGGCACTGGGGACCCAAACAATGAAGATATTTTGCTTCAGTGTCTTGGCTCAGTCCCAGCTCAGGTAATTATTCCCACTTATCTAAATTTCTTCCTCCATTTTCCCTGCCATTTAGCAATTTTCTTCCCTTCCTGTCCAAAGCAGCAGTTGAACAGCCCAGCTGGCTGCTGGATATCCACTGTCCTTTGAATCATGGCTTCAAGTCTCCTCTGGACAGCTTGAAAGGCACCTTGAGACCTTAGGAACTGGGCAAAGGAGAGAAGCAATGTGCAAGTGATGGGTTTTCTTTCCTTTCTTACTGGTCTTGCAATTATGGCACAAGATCTTAGAAGCTGAGAACGGGTAAAGCAGCTTTTCCCCAAGTTCAGAACTCTCTGAAAATAAATGAAAAATCACAATGAAGTTTGCCACGACCAATTTCCCCAGGCAAATACCTTGCTGAAATAATGGTGTTAGCAAGACTGTGACCCAGAGAGAACACGTGTGCCCATGGCTGAGGTGATGGTGACACCTCAGGCTACCTGGCTGTGGTGTGGATGCCACGGCGCAGAGCTGGGCTTCAACACCACTCAGGTAGAGCCTGGAGGTACATCAAGCTCTGAACACACAGACTGGGGCACCACAGGACTGGGATTGCACTGGGCTGCAGATGTTGATGCCTGAATCAGGGCCACGGACCAGGTGACAGCAATGCCACCCCCTGGACTGAGGGCCTGGAGCTGTCTGTGGGCACAGGGACTGAGCTGGAGAGTATCTGCAGATGGGGAAAGGGAAAAACCTGTCTTCCAAGCTTTCTGCCAAACCGAGCCTGCAGCTCCCCATTCTACAGGTTACAACAAGTCTGCGGTGACAGCCTCTCCTTTTCCTTCTTTTAAATATAGATAGGCACACAGGATTCACAGGATCAAGCAAGAGGGGCTTTGGATTTGCAGCCCANTCTGCAGATGGGGAAAGGGAAAACCTGTCTTCCAAGCTTTCTGCCAAACCGAGCCTGCAGCTCCCCGTTCTACAGGTTACAACAAGTCTGCGGTGACAGCCTCTCCTTTTCCTTCTTTTAAATATAGACGGGCACACAGGATTCACAGGATCAAGCAAGAGGGGCTTTGGATTTGCAGCCCAGCAGTCGGGAGGGACAGATCTGCATTGGCGTGACTCATCCCCTAAAAATATCTGCATCTCTCCATTGACTGTGCGGGGAGCCCAGGGTGGCCAGCTTGGTGTAGATGTGCGCTGTGGAGATGCCTGAAATTAGACGAAGTAAATCCCGTCCCCAAAGCCAGCCTGGTAGGAGGCAGTGTGGGATGGTGTAATGCAAGAGTCTACATGTGAGCTGGAAGTCTGCACTCCCACTGCCGGCTCCGGGGAGCTGCTGAACGTGGTCGGTGGAGCCTAGGAAGCGATTTGTCTCACTGTAAAGCAGACTCCTACGTCTGGTCAGTGAATCACTCTCCATACACCCACATTTCTGCAAGATAGATCCTATCCCTGAAGTTAGGAGAGATGAATCTCACCCCTATGTCTTGTTCCTCTTTTTCGTGTCTGCTGCTGAGTTTCCAGTGTGCTGTAGCGTTAAATCAGTCGCTTGAGTTAGGTTTTACTTCACTTTTCCTCCATCTCCAACTGAACCACGATAAAAACATTTTGATGTTTATTTCTCAAGTTCAATTTCCAAGCTGAAATCAAGCTCAAAATCTTCCAATCCTTCCTCAATCTGAGGGAAGCCCTTCAGTATATACACACCTCAGCAGTGCATCAGGACCTTCCTCCTCCTCCAATTTCTGTGTTAAGCTTTTAAAACTCTCCATTTTTACAGAGAACTCAACCTGGCTGGCCCTTTTGGACTGCAATTGAAATAACACACATCTTCAGCATTTCTTCTTTCCCATCTGGATACTGTGGAACGTTGCAAGGGGAAAGTTTCTCTTAGACAATTGTGTGTCAGGTGCACAAATTACAGAACTAATACAGGCTGTGATTACATTTTGTGTATGGGTTTTCAAGGCATATGATAATGAATATTAATAGAAACTATTTCTCCGGTAAATGATTATTTTCTCAATAGTTGGTGTAAATAAACCCACTTGGATATGAAACAGATTTTTTGATGTCTATATCAAACAAACACAGTGATGTATTTCCACAAGAAAAGGCACACCTGCCAGTATACAACAGTAGAAATGTAAATATTTGCAACTTTTGTGATAATTAAATCCAATCCTCCCAGGCCCAACTCGCAGCATCTGAAGACAGAATTTAGGTTCATTAGCTAACAAAGAAGGAAGAGGCACAAAAGCAGAGAGACTGAAATGAAACTTGAGGAATCAGCCTGAGAAGGCAGAGTCCACCTTGGCAGACTCCAGGTGCTTGTAAACAGATGTCACAGGTGCGTTGGTCACTCAGAAAATCATTCCCTCACGGTCAGTGGAGACAAACAAGTACCTAAGGCAGGATTCTCTCATCCATTTTAGATACCTAATTATGATGAAATGAATCATTGGCTCCCTGGACTAAACCTCCACTGACTAGAGAGGGAGCTGAGGGTGACCAGCCAAGATTCAGGCAATTAGTCTGATGAACAAAAGGTATAAGAGCCCACCTTATAATCACGGTTTTTTGATTAAATGCAAATTTTGCCGATTTTAAAATAAGGGAAGGGTCATAGCCCCCAAACTTTGCTTATTTATTCATTTGAGGGATTGTATCCCAGTCAACTTCATCTTCCACTCCCCTTTATTGCACTGCGGTCAGAGTATCTGGAGCTGTAGCCTCCTCTGAATAGCTTCACCTAGCAAGCAACTCTTGTGTAAGGATGGAGTTGTAGAATTGGAGAATAGTAGAGTGGTTTGGGCTGGAAGGGACCTTAAAGATCACCTGCTTCCACCCCCTTGCCATGGGCAAGGACACCATCCACCAGCCCAGGTTGCTCAAAGCCCCATCCAACCTGGCCTTGACAAGTAATGGGCAACAACAGCAACTTTAGGAGGATATCCAGAGAAAAATTCATAAAGGGAAGAGAAGGCAAGGCAGGGCAAGGGAGGGAAAGGGAAAAGAAAGGAAATCTGTGTGTAAATGCCAGGGCTTTTCTGCCAAAGTGGAAGTCTTCTTCAGGAAGCAGATGTTATCCCTAAAGAGCTGTGTTTACTGAAACATTAAAAATAAAAAGGAGTTTTGACAGATTGTTTCTGGCCTCCTACTGTTTAGTTGCAGTCAAATCTGTCAATAAGAAGTGGACAGGGGACTTGAGGGAATATCTGCAGACATCTATTCTGAGGAGATCAAAGGGAGCTTCACTGATGAATTTGCTGTCCTACTGACTCATTTTTTCAGAATTTCTAGACACATGGAAGGGTGTTAAAAAGATGAAGGGGTAAAAAAAAAAAGAACAACGTGCTGCTTTTCAAAAAATTACAAAACTTAGTCTATTACACCCTCCAAATCTGGATTCAATATCTTATAAAGGGAACAAATATTGAAAGAAATGAAAAAGCCACAACAGATCTAATAGCTCTTGCACTATCCATACTTGTGGGTTATGACCTTTTTAAAGCATCTAATCATCTAACTAAGCCACTATGTGCTCTTCTCATGCTCTCAGTGTTGCTTCTTTCCCTTTCCTTCTTTCTCTGCTGCATCTTTGCTGCTTTATTTTCTATTAGATCACAATCTCTTCAAGGCAGGAATCTTCCCTCAGCGTTTGTGTAAGCAGGAGAGACATCTGTCACTACTGAAGCCCTGAGGTGCTGTCATGAGACACAAGAAGGAGCAGGAGGAAGAGTGGGGTTTGAGAAGAGAAAATGAAA
>VYZR01072035.1:0-21278 GCA_013400675.1 Oxylabes madagascariensis | reverse complement strand
CATTTCTTTTTCCCATTATACCAGTTTCTTCTCTCTGTTCCTGAGTAACACAGCATGATTTGATAGTTTCTGCCTCTGAACTATTGACATATATTTGCTTTGAGAGGGGCCTCCTAAAGCGTGAAGAATGGGCCAGAGAGCTCCTAACTACTCACAAAGAGTGTGGCTGTTAGGCTGGAGCCTTTGTAGTACTTAACTCTTTGGCAGGTGTTATAGAATTAGGGGACTCCAACTGGTCTTGTAGGATTTTCTTCAGGAGAAGCAAGAAAACCGCTTTCCTGAGTTCTCATTCCATCAGCCGCAGCCCCTCTTGAGCTCTAGATGTTCTTTATCTGCCTCTACCTCTTCAGAGCTTGCACATTCCCAGGTGAAAAACCACCTGCAGCAGTACCGCAAAGTGTCCTTCAGAGAGGACAGCAACAGCTTCTTCACTGAAGGAACCACTCAGGAGAGTTTGGTGGACTGATGCTGAGGAGAACAGGATTTTGTTTCTGGTGCTAATCCCAGCTGATTTTGACCACGAGCAAACTGTTCCTTCCGTGCATTTCTCTCGGTCAATGCCTTGTTCGTTGTGGCCCTGACTCTGCAGATTTCCTCATGTATCAGGTTCCTGTGTGCAGTATTAAGCAGAGTTATGTATTTTTGGAGGAATGAGGCCTGAAGACTGCAAAGGAATGTCTTTACAATTAGTCAGGAGAGGTGTACGGAGGAAGCCACAATGCTGATCCCCTAACCACCAGTGCTTGTCTCCTTCCTTGCTGGTGGTGTTCAATCAGAGAGTTACAAGCACTAAGAATTTTAAAGTTTTCATTCTCAGCTGAAAACTTAAAAAGGAGTAAAAATTCAGCTTGTTAATAAAGTGCACATGAGATTTGCCCTTTTTTGGAGACAAGGCAAGAGAAAGAGTTATGCAAATCCGTGTTTATAAACCTTGGATGCTTGACCTGGACATGTTAGTATGGATTGCTCACGAGTGCCAAAACAGAGCTGGAGGTGAAAGGGCAAATTCTAAACCTTATGTTATTTGAAGAAAACAACAATTCAATTAAAAAATACCTTTCAATCCCTTGGAGAGGAATGCGAGTTGCAGAAGCTGGGTCTGGATCTCAGACTCTCCAAGAGTTCCAGAATATTTATTCCTGTCGAGAATTTTGGCTCGGATTGTTGGCGGGAAGAGTCAGCCATGAATTTTGGATCTAACTTCAGCCTATACTATCATAAGTTCCAAAGAACTGGATGTTCTCATCTAGGAATTCATTTTTTTTTTCCCTTAAAAAGTGATTCACTCAGTATGAGTAAGGGCATGTCTACATGGATGGACGAACAACTCCTTCCCACTCATCCCACCAGCCCGCTCTTCTCCAGGGGTCATACACGGCCACCCTGGCATGGTGCTGCATGTGGGTTAGTGGAAGTACTATCAAACAGACAGATGCCTCAAGTAGATGCTGTGACGTGAAGAACAGCATTTGCCTCCTTTTAGATCTGACTTTAATATTCAGAAAATAGAGAATTTTCTTCTAGGTATTTAAGAAGATAATTAATCTGAAATATATGTGTGGATGCATACATATTCTCAGATACATACAAAAAAAGGTATATTCTCAGATATACCTTTTAACTCTGATCTATAAAATTTCTGTCCATTTGAATGGAATCCTACATGTAAATGCTTTGCTGGGTCAAGGCCACTGCCAGGAGAGTGGAAAGTATTTTCTATATTATTCTAATTACACCGTAAAAGGGATTGTAATTAATATCTGCATTGCATTCCAGCATATTCAACCTGCAATACAAACAAAGCTGTAGAGAAAGTGCCTATATGCTTTCTTTTTCAGAGTGCTTTACCTGTCAGGAGTTTAGTAAGTCTCTTGTTTACACCAGAAAGGTCAGATATAAAGATAGATGGAATATATATGCAGAAGACAGAACTGAACATAATTGGAGCTTCACAGTTCCAAACAGAAACTTTTTAAGGGTAGAGGGCCCATCACCTAAGAAAAACTAGATCTTGCAAGGAAACACATAAAGCTCTTCATCTCTAATTCCAGTGTGCACAAGGTAGACCAGAGGTGGTGACTGAGTGTCCTGAGGTAAACAGCAAAAGTCTCTGTGACTTGAAATAAAACCATTACATTCTCCCATACAGACATTTCAAAAGTATTTCATGTCCCAAAGCAATACCTGTGAATCCTGTCAAAAGACCATATACACAAACATAAAAACAATTTTTAGTTATTTACAAAAGGAACTAGGTAGCTCAAATCCTACATCAAATGAGACTTAAACACTTGAAATTCTTCAAAACTCTCAAACAGGCTGTGTATACACCAAGACTGTTTTTCCCTGGAGCTGTCTAAGGGCACTAAGCCTCAAATCCTGCTGGCTGCATAGGTGTGGCCACCAACCATCACCAGACATTCTTGATTTAATACATGATGGCTGTCTCTTGTTCTGCTAGAGGTACAAAGATGTGATCAAGGCTGCAGCAAAGATGTGGTACATGGTGGTGGATTCTCTCTGTCAGTGTTTGTGGTGCTGATTTTTCTTGCAATTAAATTCTCATCCTCAGTCTTGGATGTTTCCCAAGGACTAGGTAAAGACCGGGGAAAGGAGTGGCTGGTGGTCAAGGGAAAACACCTGGGCTTGTGGCCCCTGCTACAGACCCTGCCACTGCTCCTCCCTTGATGATTTAAGGAAAATGACATGGGATTGCCAGGAAGCTGGGCCTGGAGCCCAGCTGTGATTTCCTCCAGCTCAGAGCTCTTATGGTTAGGCTAAAGTCAGATTTTTCCCTCCCCTCTGGCCAGCCCTGTGAGCCTGCCAGTCCTGGCTGTTCTGCTGCCCCAGGAGAGCAGTGAAGGCAGAGGTTGTCCAAGCATTGTTGGGCACGGATTGGGGTGGACAAAAGGGATCCATCCATGCCCCTCCTGCTGAGCACAACTCAGAGACCAGGGTGCTCCTCCTGGCTGGATGTGTTACTGCTGGGTAGCGGCACCCAGGGCTGAGGTGTCTTAGGAGAATTGGACAATGTCACCTCCATTCTTCCTCAGGATGAGGCAGCTACAATTCCAATGAAACAGCACAATAAACATCAAGCAGTGAAGCTTGGCCAATGGCTTTCCACTCTCACATCAATGCTCATGGACAGGAGAAACCCATCTGGTTCTGGTGTGCTCTTCTTGAAGGAACAGCACAGGGAACGGATGCGATGTCAGGGAGGAGCTGCACACATCAGGGAAGCTGTCATCCCAGATCAGGCTCACCTCTTCTATCACTCAAAATCAGGGAGCAGAGTCCCTGACTCCCAGCTTCTCAGCGCCCCTGAACACCAGGGGAATTTGGTTTTCCTTTTTGATTCTCAAACAGGGCAATAGTGTCTGCCAGGTTGCATGAAAGGACTGAAGTTCTCAGAACTCAGCCTAAAACTGGTCAATCTCTATGGTAATTATGCATCATCAAGCTTCTTCACAGTGAGAGAATACCATGTCCTAATGGGCTTTTTAGCAAAGACATTTTATCTGCTAGATTCAGTGTGTGGAGGTTCAATTTATTTTGAACAGAAAAATGCCCATGTCCCTTTCCTAAAAGTCAAGTAATGCAAAAATTTAGCAGAATACCAAGAAAAAAGGAAGATTCTCCACGGATGGTGTTATCCCCAGAAAAAATGAGATTTTTTTTCAGGAAGAGAATACTTAGCTGGATATACCACTAGGATATACCACTAGCAGAGCAACAATGGGATTTTCAGTTTTGTTTTCATGAGCTGCTCTAAAGGTTTCCTGGCCTTAAAAATGAATAAAATTTGTTCTCAGGTTCTATAACCATTTAAAGTTCAAGGATCTTATAAAAATCAGGCAAATTTTAGTTGATTACGTTTAGATTTTAGGTGTCTGCCAGTGAAAACAAATATTTGAAAATGCTGGTCTTACACAGAAGCAAACCTCAGTGCGTCCCTAGATTGGAAGGTCATGATTTGTGCTGGGTGGGCAGGTAAATACCTTCTAATATTAATTTCCATTCTAAATTGTAGCATATGCAAATATTTCCACATTTCCTGGAGACCAGTATTTGAAAGCTATTTTTCAGTATTTCATTTAGGAAAATACATTCTGAATTATTTCAAAACAAAATTGCTATTTTTAAATTTATTTGGTTCCTTTCACATCATTTTGTGACAACTCATTAGTTGCCGTGGTTTATACCTGTCATATAATGGGGTCACAGCAGCACTATCAAAGTGTGTATTTTTGTTCTTAGAGCCTGAGAAGCAGTTGTGATTTAATATTGATTGAAGCATCCTATTTAGCAGCCCATCCTCTCAGAGTTGTAATGAAATAGCTTTGTGCTTCGAACAAGGAGAAAAAATGAGATTTCTGTGTACTCTCAGAACAGTGACTGTTTTCAGTTTCTTGGAAGAGATTTCTGAGTATCACAATAAGTGGTACAGAAAAGGCATGTTTTTCTTAACCAATTGAAGTGCATAAATTGTGCTTCTCTCTTCTGAGTGTTCTGGTGGAGCCATTCTGTTTTCCCCATAGAATTTGACCAGGACAGTCTAAGCATGGGAGATGGCTCACCCCAGTCCAAAGGAAAACAAAAATTACTCAGGATATGCCCCCATGGGTGCCAGGCTCCACGCTGTAGGCATGGCTGGATTTTGGGATGGCTCTGCCCATCAATCTCACCAATGCAATTCAGCCAGCCCTGTTTTGACCACGCTGTAGAGAGATTCAGAAAAACACCTATGTGGGGAATTTCTGAAGATTTCTAGAAATTCAGATCATTTAGCTGATGGCCACCCTTCAATTACCAGGTCAAGTGAAATCCTCATCTCCTCAAATCTTTTCATTAATTCAAGGTTCATTCCTATTTCACACGTGTAACTATGACTTTATATTTTCAGGAGGGGCAGAATTCCACCATTGAACTGAAATCCATCGAAGTCACTTCTCTGGGGCAATCAATCTGGTTCCTGAAACTGGATCTGATTGGAAACCTGGACAACCATTTATTTGAGTGGGAGAGATGAGAGGCAGAATTTGGGCTTGGCCAGCATCAGGGTGATTATTTTGGAGCTGATTAGCTCTGTTTCAGGTCAGTCCAGCTCTGATCCTCCCAAAGGCTCGGCATCCTGGAGTCCATGATTCTGCTTTGATTCCGCCTTAATTCACATACATCTTGAGGAACATTAACTCAAATAATATCATCACAGTTCCCATACAGGCCATGATCAGCAAGATAGTGAATTTGTGGACAATGTCTTGAATTCAAACAACTCCTTACCCAGTATGTTTCCATATTATGCTGTAAGCTGCATGCATAACAACATACACTGAGAAAACTAAAAGTATATTGCTATTGAGAAAATACAGCATTTTTCAGGATTCACTCTTACCCCTTTCCTATATAAATAATAACAAAACAAAAAACAAACAAACAAACAAACAAACAAACAAACAAACAAACAAAAAAAGGGAAAAGAAAAAGAATTGGCAGCAGAATGAAAATCAAGATTAAGTGTTTATCTTCAGAATGCATATGGTTTAGGTAGCTCCAATGTGACCTTCCACTCAGATCTGACCTATGAAGAACACAGTTAAATTATGTATAATGCTTTTGTGATGAAATGCAATGCCAATTATAGGAGTGAGACGAGGCCATAAACATACTGCACATAAAAATCAGAGAAGGAACTTAAATCCCAGTCCCAGAACCAAAAGATTAGTGCTCTAACCGCTGACTGTAGTCAAAGCTTCCTTCTGGAAATGAAGGTTACATTTCTTCTTCTATTCCTGCTGTGTGGTCAGGAGAGTGATTTAAATGCTTTCAATAATATGGAGGTTAGACTTTTCATCCTTTTTCTTTAGGAAGTCTTCCACTTTTAGTGCAATATTTTTCAATCAAAATTCAGGCAATTTACTTGTAAGGCTAAAAATGGATAATGACTTTTCGGTCAATTGCTTTTGACTGTCAATATGAAGCCTGCATTACCATTCCACAATATCATTAAACAATCAATAGCAATTAGTGTCTAGTCAAGCCTGGTGTTTTAATCATTTAAATCAAAATGCCCATAATTGTTATTGTATGTAAATATTTGAAGATGTTTATAGTGGAGATGAATTTTACCCATCTTGCCAAGAGAATTAGATTTACAGAGAGCAAAGGCAGGCTTTAAGCCTCATTTCTCCCCTTGCTGAAACTGGGACAGAAGGGTTTGGGAACTTTCCATATCAAGGGCCATATAAGTTTGTTGGTGAGTGACCACTGTGTGCTGGGGCTGTCAGAGCTTTGCTTTGCCTAATTTCACAGAGGCTCAGGAAACCCAGGGACTGCATAGTGCATTCAATTCCTGGGTTGAATTTATTCTCCATGTCACAGATTAGCACAGGCTTTTTGTACACAGGAGGGCTCCTGGCTCACAGAAACCATTGTGGATTATTTGGGGCTAAACTATCTCCAGGGCACCACAGAAGGAACTGGAACTCAGGGCACTAGATCTGGGGTACTCGGTGTCTCAGCTCACACAGGGGTATTTTCTGTAATCATTCTGCAGAACATGTGATAGGATTTCACATTTAGGGACATTTTGCTGATAGTGCTTTGTGCTTGTAGCAGTGATCCTTAAGCAAATGACGGAGCAGCTCTCCCCACTGCTGGCTTTACCCAGAGTTGTCTCAGCGGAGCACAGGGAGTTACATCCAGGGCTGCTATAAAACTCACCAGGATCAGGCAGAGAATGAATTTGTTCTATTCCACAGACCAAGAATCTTTCCAAGTTACAGCATGTGAATTGCTTTTTTTTGGGTGGACCAAAGCCTCACAAACCACAGTTGCAGGGGTCAGCTATGTGTCCCCCAACCTGCCACATCCATGTTTGTAAATCCACATTTATTTGAACACTTCCAGGAACAGTGACTCTATCACTTCCCTGAGCAGTCTGTTCTAATGCTTTGCAACCTTGCAGCAAAGAAATTTTTTCTAATATCCAATTTAAAGCTCCCCTGCACAACTTGAGGCTCTTCTCTCTCATTTTATTTCTTGCTTCTTGGGAGAAGAGACTGATCCCCACCTGGCTACATCCTCCTTCCAGGTAGTTGCAGAGTGATAAGGTCCCCCCTGAGCCTCCTCCAGGCTAAACAACTGCAGCTCCCTCAGCTGATTCTCATCAGACTTGTGCTCCAGACCCTTCCCCAGCTCCATTGCCCTTCTCTGGATTCACTCCAGTGCCCCAATGTCTTTGTTGTCATGAGTGGCCCAAAAATATGAGTAACAAGTTCATCCAGCCTGACTCACCTCCCATACTCCTACACAGAACGGCTCCCAGTGATGTAGGAATGATTTTCCATAGTCACACACCATTCAAGCTCATGGGTCCTGTTTTGGAATCCATATGGGAAAAACAGCAGGAGAAGGTGTTTGGAGTTGCATCATTAATAGTCTCAGATGATTAAAAAGTCATTAAAAGGGTATTAACTGGATAAAGAGAGGTCTGGAAGAAAGATATAAGAGTCATAATGTCCATGATTTGGGTGTAACAGGACATATTAACAACTGCAGCATTTGATTAACAGGGTGATTTATATTCAAACGTTTTTAGGAAACACAGAACAGTCTGTGAATTCTGCTGCAAATGAAAATGACCACCACAATCATTAGAAGGCCAAAGAGATAGGTAAGAAAATCTGGGAACACAAGCAAAAACAACACAGGAAAAGCCTGGATCACCCTGGCCTATTGCTGGAGCTGCCATGCAGCCAGAGCCATTCCGTGAAGGTGAACCAGGCTGCTACCACGGGCAGCACCTTCATTTTCCAGTTAATACACGGGATAGAGATGAACAAAGTGCTGCAGGAACATTAAAAACAGCTCCATGTCATGCACATCAGTTCAGAATATGGAAACACAGAATCTGTTTTCTTTGGATTCAGGTCCCGGAAGCCTAAATATTTTAAACCTGCTTCTTGGCAGTCTAAGCCACCACTAGCAGTTTATTGTCCTGGTTACTAATCCAGGCTCCAGCCTGGGAAAGGCTTGCACGTATGCTTAGCAATAGGCTCAGGTAGTCCCAATTAAGTCCATGTGTTCAGGGGGCGAAGTCCTTGCAGGATCAGGGCCTTAGACCTCCTGGACTTTTTGACTGTGTCACAGCTCTACCTCAAACAAAGAACAGGAGGTTCTTTGTTCTTACCTAGGTAGGGCAAAGCCCAGAAAACAATTTGTACACGTGCCAGTAACATGAAAGTGTTCAGCTCCGTAATGGAGTGGTGGCAGAAAGACATTTTGTGTTTGACATTTCAGTTCAGTGGAGTCTCCGTGGCTCAGATGTCCCTCATGTCACACGGACACTTTCTAGGAGGACTCTCTGCTGCAATCTGAGTGTCCCACTGTTAGACACAGCATTGTTGGGACTAATTTAGTCCTGGCTGCCTGAGAAACCCGGTTTTGTTCTTCTGGGATGTCTGAAAAAATTATCCCCTGTCTAGTATGAATAACCAGTGACTAGTTGGAAGCATAAAACTGCTGACCAGAAGGGAGTCTCTGCACAATTGGGATTCCCAGTTCTCCCATTACACACAATTCCTCCCGGCTTTCATAGCTCATGTACAATCAGGGTTTAAATGTTACTTTCTTCAGATTATTTTCTTGTGTAAACCATCAAACTGCAGCCCGAAATAGGTTCAGCAGAACCGATGCAAATTATCAAAGCCAGCCTCCTACACCCTCAAAGTGTTAAGAGCAGAGCCTGCCTTTGGAATCTGAGCCCAATTTCCAAAATATCACGCCAAAGGAAGACGCGGCACCAGGATACAAGGCCCCCAAACAGAGAGGTTCAGAAAAAAAAAAAAAGAAAAAAAGCCATTTTACCTTTCAATAACAACAGGTTTTGTGTTCAAAACACCTCTCAGAAACTTCACATAGCTGCAATTAGGATCTTTATTCATTGAATATAATGGTTATATTATGTTTAGTGGCTAAATTACCAGTAGCATTCATGAGTCTCCTGGACCAAAGAGAAAAGAAGACCTGGTTAAAATGCCCCACCTCCCAGTGTTGCTAACACTTTTGCCACTTTATTTTAGCTCCCTCCTTCCTCATTCCTCTCCTTCTATTTCCCTGCAGCATGTACAGTATCTCTTTACCATTTTGGCATCTGGGGGTATCAGAAGTGAGCCTGAAAGTCTGTTGAATATCTCCCAGAATTAGTTTCCTAATAGACATTTCAGCTAAAATTTTTCATCTGGTTCCAGTCAGAATCCAGGTTTTTTAAAAGACAAGCCAGCAGCACTGGACAATCAGTTCTCAAAGCTAAAGGCACTCCAATAACATAGCAACAGAGGAAGAATTTTAATAGAACCCACAGGAATTTAGAGACTACATTTTTTTGCTTATATCCTTTTTTTGCCTCTCTTGCTCTCTTTTTTTTTTTTTTTTTTTTTTTTTTTGTGTGTGTGAAAAGACAGACANNNGAGTGTGTGTATGTGTGTGTGTGTGTGTGTGTGTGTAAAGACAGACAGGTTTTCCCTCGTGGTGAACTCAAACAACAGGCAATTTCCATTCATCTCCTGAGTTCAGCCATTCAGACTAATGGCCTGGATGCACATACATTGTCTGATTTTTCAGTGAAGTCCCTGCCCAGTTTCAAGGCTGTCCATAGGGTTCCAGCAGTGCTATCACACTAAATTTTGGGACACCCTACCTTCAAAAAACCAGCAGTGCAGCAGGACTGACAAGTGCAGCCACAACCAATTTCCCGGGTCACTCCACTGAAGGGCTCTATCATTCCTACAAGAAAACTGCTCCCATGCAGAGTGATGGCAGGACCCCTAAAGAAGCTTCTGCTTCCACAGAAAACCGGGAGGAGGAGGAGACACGAAGATCCCTTAAATCAGAGGCGGGGGGGGGGAGGGGGGAAAGGACGCAATGAAAGATTTTCAACAATTTTCTAATATAAAACAGCTCTGCAAAACGAGAGGAGCGGCTGTGGGAAGCAGTCAGAAATCTGCTCTTTATCCCATCTCAGCACTGCTAAATGGTGAGAAATTTGGCAGAAGGCCCACACTTTTACTTATCTTCTAAGTCTAAAATCACGCTGCTTTATTCTTCCTCCTTATTTCTGCGCTCGGCGTTGTGCATAGAAGGGAAAACACTGCTCCAGGTTTGAATTCAGCAGCAGAGACTGTGGCATTCGGGTGTTTCATTCTACCAAAATGAGCTTTTCTTCCGAGGTGAAGTGCACAATGTAACATTACTTAATTGCCCGCACCGCTCGGTGGATGCTGACACGCATTGTAGAAATGTTCACTGTTTTACATTTCAATGCATTCCCTCTCGCAGCCCCGCTACTCCGCGGCTCTGCCGGGATGGATCTGGCCAGCTGCCAGGTAGGAAGCCTATTTTTCAGCGCTGATCATAACTCCGGCTGCTCGTAGCAAATAACCAAACTGGCGGCGTTGGGAGCTTTATACAGGAGGCCCCGCTGCGCTGCCTTAATTGGGATCACTCTGCTAGCGATGGAGTAAAAAGGCATTAAGTTAAGACAAATGAACTGCTTATTGGAAACTACGAGCGTCTCTCGGCATCAGGTTCGCAGATAGGGAGAGCAGCGAGCTCCGCTCCTCTCTTTGCTCCCAGCCCCTCCTTCCATCACCGCGGCCGCGCACTCCTCTCCTCCAGCCTGGCAATGCCGCTCTCCAGCCCCGGCCGGGATTACAGGCATTTGTCTGCCCTAAAGACCGGATGGCATCCTGGGGCTGACTCAATTTTTCCCTTGTTCTCCGTGCCCTGCAGCCCCGGCGGAGTCAAACCGCGGGGACTTTTCTCCGGGCTGGAGGCTCGGACACATCTGGCCTCTGGTTCCTTTATAACCCTCCCCACTGCCCGGCATGGGGCTCAAAACACCAGGCACAGCCCTCGGGAAGAAGGCAATAAACATTTACGTTGTGTGGCTCTGGGGTGCTGCTGTGAGGCGCAGTGTGCAGCTCGAGGTTCCTGCGGCCAAAACCAGATCTTGTCCCTCTATTGTGAGGATGCTGACCCCAGAGATGTGCAACACACATCCCACAAATCCTTCCTGTTGTCATCCCATTGTCTTCTTAGGTCCAGGCAAATTGGTTCCAGGGATCTGTTCGATTTTCAGGGGTAACTTAGGAAAGACACATTTACACAATCCTACGGAGACCAAAATTTCACACCAATGCATTGGTCCAGCAACCAGTGCCCACGAGAGATGCTGGAGCTCTGAGAAGGACCAGCTGATCTGCACTGTGTAAAGAGACAGGCTCTACCTGCACTAATGCAATGAGTCAGTGTTTCCAAATGGTCAGAATTAGGCTTTAAAAAAATAATAAATTGAAGAATCTTCTATGTATTGATTTACCCCAGGTAAATTCTGTTAAGGAACATCCAACAGGTCCCTCTCACCCTTCTATCAAGCTGATCTAAAGCTGCACTTGACAGAATCCACGTCACCACAGGAGGTGGCATCAGAAACCCTGACTCATCACCCATGCAGATCATTTTCTTGCCCCGGAGCTAGGAAACAAGGAGATTAGGAAATCCTGCTGACATTATTTTTGCAGCAGCACACTGCTTTGTCCTCAGATATCTACCATTAGGACAAAAGGATAGAAGACCTGATTGAGATATTTGGGTCTGATGACAAGTTCCATAGGCTTCTGTAAATTAAGCATTTGGAACAGAGCTTTCTCTTTTTGGTGGTGAAACAAGTTCAAACAATGCAAGGAATCTGTGGGCACTTCTTGGAGGAGCTGAATTCTCTTTCCCTTTCATTTGACTAGAATGGATGCCCTGAACTGCTCCAAACTCAAACTCTTTCTGAGCTTGCAAATAAAACTGTCTTTTAGGTGCATAAACTAGGCCAGCTAAACCTGTATCTCAAGCAGTACGGGTGTAAATCCTCCACCCTGTTTCTCACAGGAATTTGATCCCCTCTGTAGGAACATCAGCTCCAGAGAAAGGTGCAGCACCAGAAGGCTTCCCCACAAGTGACCACGCTTCTTTCACTTCCATGGGACAACCAAACTCCCTCTGCAGAGCTAGACCTGGGCAGAAGGGCTCCTCAGCCTGAATCTTCACCCACTTGAATGCAGAAGAGATCCCAGTGATTTTCCTAGGACCAAGATTTGGGAAGCAGCTAAAGACTCAGCCAATATTTTTGGAGGACAAACTGCAAGCAGCAGAGTGTACAAATCACCCACTGCTGTACCAATAGCTCAGTGCTTTCCAGGCCGGCTCTGCTAGTCATACTTCAACAGGAAATGAACTCATTCTTCATGCAAGACAAAGGTGTGACATTATCCTTCAGTTTTAAAAATACTTAGAGGGCAGGCAAGAGAGTGGTTTAAATCATGGTAAGTGTTCTCTTTCACCTTTTAAGTGTAATATTTTGGTGTGTGCTCTATGTTCAAGGAGGATAACTGAAACCTGGGTCGTCCAGCTTCCTCTGCCTCATTTCCTGGAGGTTGGGATAGAGATCACTCCATTCAAAGCCCCCACAACCATTAACTGGTGTTTCACTCACACTACTGTCCTTTGAGGCTTGATGGCAATTCAGCAATAGCTTGTTTACAACTAGACCTACCAGAAATCTGACAGATTTGATGAGTGCTGCTCCTCCTCATATAAATACCTACAGCTCACTGCTGCTCCGCCTTCCATCATCAATGTCCTCCTTGCTCACAGGATTTGGATGGAACACCAAGTCTGACCCCATCAAGAGCCAAGAGGTCTGCCAGGCTTTGGTCAAGCCATGTTGATCCACAAACATTGTGTAAAGCTGCCCATGGGCTCATCCCACCTCAAGCTGTGTCTGAAGACTCTTAGAGGAGGAATTCCCTGGATTTGGCCATGCTGAGCCAAGGATTTATACTGCTAAAATGAAGTCTTGCAAAAACAGGGTCTTAAGAGGAGACAAAAAGACAAGCTGCTTGCACTTTAGAGCTTTTTAAGTAGATGGGGATGGCTGTTCATTGCCTCCACTGCATTTAGAGAAGCAGGATTTTGTTGACATTCTTCGGTGAACAGATGAAATCATATCCATTTGGTACCTGGCCCATCTCACTACTTCCTCATCCTGAAAAAAAACCCAACCTTGCAAAGACCAAATACTGACCTGCCATGAGGGCAGCAGTTGTATTTCCTTCTTTTAGCTGGTTTTTGCATTTGGACATGATGGCAGAGAATGAGGCTGTGAATGAAGATTTTTTTTCTCCTCTTTTTTCACAGAAGAAATCAGCTCTGATATCCACAGTAGGTTTGGGTGGGCTGTCTGCCCTCTGGCACCCACAGCAGGGACCGGACACCCTCCAGTGGCACTGCCCTGGGATTCCCACTGCTGGGAATCACGGTGCCATGGTAGGAAAAGGCTGAGCTCCATCCTCCAGCCCAGGAGAGAGACCTGGAGCCCCCGGGAGATGCTCCCAGTCTCATCCACCTCCTGCAAGGGGTGATGAGGAGCTGGAAGGAGCCGTGGTGGTGCTGCCATGAGCAGCAGAGCAGAGCAGAGGCGGGCAGGGAAGAAGACCTGCATGTCACCACCGCCTTCTTCCGCTGGGATGACAAGTGACAAAGTGTGCAGTGACATTCCCGTGCACTGTCTTGACAACCCATCAGCAGGCTGCAAAGAGCGTGGCAAGATCAGGGGCCTGGCAGAAGGGCTTAGGCAAAAGTGCAGGTAGGCTGGAGGAGAGCCAGCGTTCACATGTAAATGTGACAAGGGTGTTGTGTCCACACCGCTCAGAGATCTCCATTTTGGCCAAATAAGAGATGCCAATTTGGTTTTTTTTTTTTTTCTTTTCAAGGACAGTAACGTCACAGGAATATTTATCCAGGATACATCAGCACCCTCAGTGCAATGTGAGTGAACTCTTACCCATCCACACAATCCCTCAGCCCTCCTCTGTTTGCTTTCCACCTCCCACAGCCCTGTGCATGGCACGGTGCCCTCCTCTGTGTGATCCCATAGATCCCACCATGGTCTGTATCCCTCACATCCCCCCAAAATCCCACCCACCCATACACCCAACAGTGTAACATCACAGCCCTCCTCCTCCCTGAGCCACATACTGCTCCACAAACCTCACCCACCAGGCCTGGACTGGGATTCACCAGGAGAGAGGGATGCTCAGCTGCTCCCTGTGAGTACCTCCAAGCTGCCTCTGCTTGGTCTCACCCTACCACAGCTTCTAATCCCTGCCACAGCTTCTAATCCCTGCCACTCAGCTGGGACCAAGCTGACTGGCCCAGCCATTCCACCTATGGGGTTTCTTGAAGGCATTATATTATAAATTCATGCCACAAGTTTAGGAGCCTTCCACCAGCAGGGAGATATAATGGTGCTTCAGGGGGGATATACTTTGAGTTTACTTGAGGATCTGGAGACACTGAAATTTCCCCAGCACAAGAGTAATAGATAGTGAGGAAGGCCTAGGAAAGAGATTTGTTGCACCGAATCCCATGTTCTTCAGGCATGGGAATGAAGTACTTGTGGCCTTTCCACAAGCCACAATTCCGTTTCATACAGCTCATGAACACAATGTTTCTTGGCATCAATAGGGACTGACGTTCGTTTCTGGTCCATCAAACAAGTCTGAAAGACTGATTCAGCCCTTGGAAAAGTTTTCTAATTCCTGCTTCAAAACGCTGAATAAAAAGCACCTGCCCTGCCCAAAGCACTTCACCCCATGTTGCCAGTAAATACTTCCAGAGCAGACATCAGCTCCAGCCTGCATCTCTGTGTGACTTTCTCCTCTCTACACGGGACTGCTCCAGAGATGATCTGTGGAGCTCCTTTCCTAGTGCTTCTCCACTGAGATTTGATCTGGTTGTTTATCGAGCTTTGTGCAGTGTTTGCTATTTAAGGAATTCACAAGATGGAGGTGAACACTTCCAGCCTAGCTGTGCTTTGAGTTACCAGGACAATCATTAAACATGTCCCAGGCTCCATGGGGCTATTTGCCAATTTAAAGGGTTCCAGCGGGCTCCTGTTAACCTCCCTGTATATTAAAGTGAAGCAATTTTTATCCTTAGTTCCTAAATTTCCACAGAAGTTCTTCAGTCATGCCCAGAGCCAGGCAACCTGCTGGCTGTGAGCAGTCTCAGAAAGTCAGCTTCTTTTCCTGTTTGTGACTTTGCCACTAATAGATGGTGATCTTTCCCGAATCTGCACCTTCTCGCACTTAATTAGCTCGGCTGGTTTATACAAACCTGTGCTGACATCAGGATTGCTCACACACTGATCATCACAGCTATGAATAAGAGGATCACGGCTCCTCATCTGCTCTTCATGCTGCTGGGACCATGCACCCCATCCCATCCTTTAACTGCATAAACAGAGAGTCACAGAATTGTAGAATGGTTTGGGTCAGAAGAGACCATAAAGATCATTCAGTTTCAACCCCCACTGCCATGGTCAGGGACCCCTCCCTGTAGACCAAGTTGCTCAGAGCAATCCAAACCCAAACCCATCGCTGTCATGTGCAGACAGCAATGGCTCCCAAGCCTTCTAAATGGTTATTTTTTGAGAGCTCCCCCATATCCCCCCAGGATTTCACATTCAAACGATATGGTGAAGACATTCCATGGATTGCCACCCAAACTAGTCTACTTTTTGCTGCTGTTCCTTTTCCTTTGGAGTCCCCAGGGACGTGGGATTTCACATGGACCACACGCAGGTATCCCTCAGTCCCATAAAGGGAATTTCTTGCCCATATCTTTATATGGCTGCTATGATCCAGCAAGGATGGGGAGACACCTAAATTTTGCCTGCACAGTGGCTCATGTCTGCTCACATGATGAAGGCAAAAGCTCAGGAAGGGAGCACAGGCACTGCTCAGGTCCATTCGGGGCCAACCTCGAAAGGACTTCAGTGGCCCATTCAGTTTCCTTCTATTTGTTCAAGTGAGCCGATTTTCCTACATATTTCTATAGCTTAATTTCTCAATCCATTCTGAGCAATGTCCATGACAGCAGTGAGGACAGGCTGAGGAAATATCCAACGGTATGAGCAACACTGAGCTGTGGAAAAAACACAAGTCCTAGAGCATCAATATTTTTGTGTGAGTGATGGGATGGCAGTCTCACGGATACTCCCAGCCCTGCCTTCTTGCACATCCAGCTGCAATCAGTATGTCACAAGAATCCGTAGACAGTCAAAAAAAATTACAAAAACATGGTGTGTGGTTTTTTTTTCCTTTCTACGAGCCACCTGCTCCCAGTCAATGTGGAGCACAACCCTTTGTGTAGAAAATCCAATAAACAAAACTGTAAAGCATCTGTCCTGCAACTGGATCCCAGCCCATGGCAAAGAGTGAATCTGAGCCATGGCAAACAGCTGGGAATAGCATTTAATTCTTGCACTGTGCCTCACAGCCTGTACACAGCTTCCAATCAAAATCAAAAAAGATAGGGGGAAAGAGAAAGGTAAAGGAATTCTGCATCATGAGAGGCTCAGGAAGTAAAAGAGGGAAATGGAGTTTGCCACAGTTTTAGCATGACCACATACCACAGGTGAGCAGCCCAGGTCTGCTCTTATTAAATTAAAATGCAACATTTCTGAGGGGTTTTATATGATTAGGAGAAAAAAAACCCCATAGGTCAACTTCACCTGCATGACAAAGCATCACCCTCAGCAGACAGAAAACCTTGACTTAGTCTTTCAATCAGAAGAGTTCTGAGTCCTGGTAGGCCAGGAGCTAAGCTTACAGCATTCAGGGCTAGATTTAGGGAGTTGCCATGTCAACACACCTCCATCGTTAGCAAGAACACCTCAGAGACTGGGATGTGAACTAGAAGCCCTATTTTTAAGTCTCCATATTCAAATTCAGCACAACACAAACCTCGGACTAAATTTCCCCTGTAACTGGAGAAATGCTGTCTGATTCACCCAAGGCGAAATTTGTTCCACAGCCCCATGACCACCTTGGGCCAATAAAGTAAAAAAAAATGTCCTTTCTGCTGAGCAGTGGCTGGAACATCCTTCTTCCTTAGAAGAATATCAGCCCGTGGAAAAGTAAATTCACTCGGATATAACATTTCCAAGGGGGTGATTCTTCTCTCTCACTCTCAAAATGGGGGAAAGCTCTTTGCCAGTATGTAATTTCTTTCCTAATCACATTGCAGTGTCACATACCAGTGAGCTAAGGGCTCCCACAGCAGCGTTATTCTCCAGCATATGTGACTTTGTATAACATGTGCTTCACTCGGCAGTCATCAGCAGCAGAGAGCAGGAGCATACTTCTTCCTCTATGACATTATTAGGCATTGAGAGCACTACATAGCAGTGCATTTCAGCTTCTTTATTTTCTCCCAGTAAAAGCAGCTTGGCCACCTGGTGTGCTGCACACACAGTTAAATTCCAAATGTAATGTATTTTGCAGCGAAAGAGATTAGAAAGCTGCTGTAATGAATCTCATTACCACTGTCTTTATATCCTCATCTAGTTGGAAGCAGAGATCATCCAGACCTAGGTACTGTACATATTTAAAAGAATATCATCTACCCCTCAACCCTGTCATTACAAGACAAATTGTTTCCTTTGACCTGATGTTCCAGCCATGTTTTTCTCAGTCTTAAAACATGTTAGCAGGCATATTTTCTCAACAACTGAAGGCCATATTTCTGAGTGCTCAGCACCCACAACTGGGCTGGATTTTTTTACAAGTGTTTGGTTCTTATTTAGGCACCTAAAATAAGAGCCAGATTTTCGGATACGCTCAAAAGCCTCCAAGATCTTCCAAAAATCTGGACCTAGAGTTACTCCAGTAACCTGCCAAATTAGTGGAAATTAAAGTAGACAGCAGCTCATCATGTTACTCTCTGCAATGATAAACAAGCACATTTACTGTTGTATCCATTTCAAAGCCCCATCCCCCCTTTTAAAGGCAGCTATTTGCTGGTCTTATTCAAATGCAGGACAAAATTTGCAACTGTGATTTCTCTGTAAAAAAAAAAAAAAATCCAGATTTTCATATCACTCCTCATATGTTCTCAGAAGAAGAGAAAGATGTAATTTAAGCTATATTTGATCAACATATCTAAGGCAGTTCATGTACATAGAGAGGGATATGGCCAGGAAACTCCAACCCAGAAAATGAATATTGGTAACATAACTTCAGCTGGTGGGTTAGAGGGAAGAGTCCTTTGCATTTTTGAAAGCTGAATGCACACAACCTCCCCTGGACCACACCTGGGTTATGGCAGACAGGCCTCCCTCCTCCTGACTTTCAACTATATGACTGCTCAAATATGTGTAATTGCATCACTTTTTCAAGCTGTAAATGCTTCATAAAGACTGCAACTGAAACGCAAAGACCACCCCTCCCTTTCCATCCCATCTCTGTGCTCTTCCCTGACCTTGCACTTCAAGAATAGATGTGGGCCAAAACTGATTATCCTCTCTCAGAAATGTTTCCAAAATTCCAAGAATTTTCATATGAGCCTGACAGAAAGCCTCCAGACTGAAAATTATGGAGAGATTCAATCACCAAGGAGTTGTTGTGCAGGAGAATTCTTTAACCAGTTCCAGTCAAAGTGGGGATTGCTCTGAGCTAAGCTTCAAATTCTGCCAGAGCTGCTCCTCTTCTGCACAAGTAACTTAATGTTTATTAGGCAAGCAAATAAGATTTACTAGCTATCATCTGGGTGGTTGTAATAAACAGAACATTTCAGTTTCAGTGAGACACATTCCCTTCTACTCCTTCCTTGGATGAACCTTCACATTTGCTGATTTATAAGCATTGAGATTTTAGATCAGCCAACTTCTGACTCGTGCTTCTATTTATCTATTTATTTACATAAACTTGTCTGGTATGACTGTTCTTGCACGTGCTGTACCACATCTCAATACAGATTAACTCCATCTATTCCAAACACCTCAGTGCAAATACACAAATTACAGATGTGCATTTGAACTTATCCACAGTGGATCTTCTGACTGGATGGGAACACATTGCAAATATCCTTTGTAAGCAAGTTTTGCCCATTCTAGAGGTAAATAATATATTTCAGTGTGAAAATATAGCAGACTGGGATGATAAAACTTGTCCTATAATCAAAACTCTGAAAAAAAGACCTGGTTTTAGTTCCCTGATCTGATGATACAGATTTTCTTTATGACCTTGGGCCAACTGTTTAATGTTAGTTCCTCTGATGAAGATAAAGTCACCTCTTTCCTCCCACTCTGTCTGATGGTATGGTGTGGTCTCTTCCTATTTGTTACAACGCCAAAAAATTAAATTTAGGACTTCAGCTCCACAGTATTTAATAACAAAAGTATTACAAGGAGAGCAGAGAAAAGGAGCCAGCCAAATGTGCATGCACCATTAAGAAAATCTCAGTCATCTCAGGTGACAGATTCAGTGCCAAACAGTAATACTCACATACATATCCTAAAGAGAGCTTTCAGGTTTCCTCAATAGCCTGTTCTACCAAGGCTGGCTCTGGAGCACCACCCTGCAAACCCTGAGGGCAAAGATATGCTCTGCAGATTGTTTAGAGACTAGCAAGCAGGGAGAAGATCTGCTGGAAGATGCAAGGAGAAAGCCAGGCGAGTGAAAATGCCATCACTTCCAGATAAACACAGAGCGCATTTTATTTTTGAATCCATGAGGTTTGGTAGGCACAACAAGTTCCCCATCCCCGCCTCTATCCTTCATCTCTTGCTCCAGTCTATCAGCATTGTAAGTCAGCGTATCTGGATGTGAAGCACTCCCCATCTGAATGGGCCATTCATCTTCTGGAAACGTCGAGAGATTACACACCGACAGAGTGAGAGATTCCCTGATGCAATTAAAGCGTGGAGAACACATCAATCCCGGCTTTAAATGACTCTGTCCAACGAGCTGCCACACGCGGCCCCCTCCACCAACAGGGTGGGCTCAGCACCCCTGAAAGCAGCCCCGAATCTGATGGAGGAGATGGTGTTTGAACCATGGAGATGGAGGTTTCCGGGGTGCAGCCTTTCCTAACGGGCTGTGGTTGAGGAGGCAGTGATGGGTTGTTCTGACAGGTGAGGCAGACGTGGTGAAACGGCCCAGGGAAGCAGAGTGAGGAGCAGAGGCGAGACGAAACAGCAGTATCTGAATAAAAACGATGTCAGGGAGGCGGTCATGCTGATATAATATCAGCAATGAGAGGGAGAATGTAAGAAAAAGTACATGGTAAATTAAGCACCAAGGCTGTTAAAGGTCCAGTTATTTTCCAGCCAGTTGCCTTCTGATTGTTCGTTAAAGTACAATATCCAGCCCTGAAAAACAGCCAGTGAAAGTTCACTCATTTTTCCTGTTGGCAAGTGGTCACAGGATCCGGAGACAATCTGCCTCCCCGGATCTTGACTCACTGCAGTGGTGCCTTGGCCATTAATATTCATATAGAAGCTAATGGTGCAGAATTGGGTGTTTGCATTTGTCCTTCCTGGTGTTTCCTACACTTGAATGTGGGCAGTGTTCCCATTTTTCATGGGACAGGCACGTAACTTGGTACTGCGCTCGAGTCCTCCCAGAGACAAGATGGGAACTCCTATTTTCCATTAAAAACCGAACCAAATAAAATCATGCATTCCCCAGAGTTGAGGACTGAAGCATGACCTCCACGTCAAAAATACTAGAGGACACGGGAGAAGAATTGATTTCTGTTTGGTAGAAATCTTATGATTTTTAAGCCAGACTCCTGATTGTGGCAGTGCTGAGCGTGATGTTTTTAGCAATTTCTGAGTCATCAATTCTGGCTCTCCCGGCAGGAGAGGAAAGGGAATGCACAAGCAGCAGCGTCCTAAAACACCATGTTTTCAGAAAAATGAAAGAAAAAAGAAGGCCTGAAAGCAGCCATCTCTTCCTCAGTGCTTAACCCCTTCAGTGCCCATCGAGGCAGCCTTGCCCGCAGCCCCAGGATTAGCAGGGTGTGGAATTCCCAGCCCGGCCGTGGGGTGCAGGCAGGAGATGTCCCCTACAGCAGGGGCACCGCTGGGTCCCTCCTGTGCCCACATCTGGCACCAGGGACCGCCACCCAAAACCCTGCCAGGCTGAGCGCGACCCGGAGCCTCGCAGGGACGGCTAAAATCCCCGACCCCACTCCCAACCCCACCATCAGCACGCCTGTGAGCGTCGCAAAGCCGACAATCCCGAACTCGCCAAACTCCTGCCACTCCCGCCTAGCCCCGTGTGAGCCGCCAGCATCTAAACCCGACGTGCAAAAGGAGCAGAGGCTTCGCGGCCGCATGGCCAGAGAGGTGAGGAGGGTTCGGGATGCTCCCCGTG